>ML976789.1:68464-80078 GCA_010015655.1 Bimuria novae-zelandiae CBS 107.79
GCTTTCGTTTCTGGGCGTTGGCAACAGCCTGAGGGCGAGCACCTCTAGCGCGGTCGCGGATAGTTGATTCGGGGATATTGTACAGTCGCGCAGCCTGACGGCGACTTCTAACCTGCTTAGTCTGAATCGCCTGCATTGATAAAGCTAGTCTGCCTTCTTTCTGGAGTTGCTGGGTGTCCTGTGTGGCTGGCATCGTGGGTGTTGTGTAGAGACGCGTCGTGATTTTGGTGGGGTGCGCGGATGACTGGTGTGCGCGGATGACTGGTGGAACACGTTAAGCCTCCTAAATTTTAACTTAACTATTAGGTATTAGGATAATTAAGTCTTGCACTTTTTATTAAGTACTACCGTATCTTAGCAGTTAGTGCACCACGTTAGTTAGTGCACCACCCCATTAAAATCGCTTAGCTAGTAACATAAGGCTACTAAGCTACCTATAATTAATATTATTATAAGATTTTCTAGAGTTAAGGTCTCTAAGGCCTATAGATAATTACTAGCTACTTAAACTATTAATATCTACTTAGGATTCTAATTATTTAGCCACTGCGTAACTTTAACGTAGATATAATAGTTAAGGTCTTATTAATATCTACAGTCTTATGCTAAGGCTATTTTTTTAATAGCTTTACTAAAAGGCTTTAAGATATTCTTACTACTTCATTTAAATATTTTAATACGTTTTTAAAATTAACTTTATGCCTTATAAGCCTATTACTTAAGGCGTTACTTAACTAGTATTAGCCCTCTATTTTACGCGTATATCTTTAGTATCTGCTTAAGTAACACACCTCTCCTAGAGTAGCCTTATTTTAAGCTACTAGCTAGCCTAACAGACTTCTACTTACTTACTTTTTTAAAACTATAATTACTACTATTTAGTATCTTTTTAGTGTTAATAATAGCGGGCCTGCTATATGCTATAAGGTAATTAAAAAATAGCTTTACTATAATACTTATTTAGCTAATTAAAAAGTAGAAGTTTATTTTACGTTAAGTGTTTCTTCTACGTTGCTAGAGTCTTTTACAGGCCTTTATTTTTATACTTTAGAAGTTACTTTTATATAAAGATAAAGTATATAGTTTAACTTAGCCTCTTAGTCTTATTACTATCCCCTATATTAATAATAGTCTTTAGAAGCTTATTAATCTTTCTTTAATATAAAGCACTAAGTACTAAGGTTAAGCTTTTTTATAATTATTAATAAAAAGCTATAGTCTAATTAAATCACTTAAGGATAATTATTAAATCTAGCGGAGAGATATCTATAGCTTTAAAGGCCTAAAGAATTAATAGTGTTAGGATCTGAACGAGCGGCAGTAAAGGAGGGCCAACGGCGGCCATGGCGGGGTAACCCATAGTGGGACCGCACTACCGAGGTCACGTGATGTACCCTCACGCCAAGCCACACCATCACGCCAAGACAGTGATGGCAGTACCATCACTGATGCCAGTACCATCAGACCAAGGTCATGATGGCACAAAAACGGGTGATGACAGAAGAAAGCCTACGGGTATATAGAGAGCTCGAATATCCCTCTGGATATGCGTGTTCAACCTGTTTATCAATCTATCGTTTGGATCTGAATAAGCAACCTTGTTAATTTGATTATACTATACACACCTTCAATACCAACGCCCTCAGTGACAGGCGCAAGCTATCACTACAACCCTCTCCCGTCCTACCAGTACTCCTGCCCGAGAACCAACCTTAGCCCCTTAGAGAATAGCTACCTCTTTGGGATCTTAACAAATAGCTACCTTATAGTGTTAACTTAGGCCCCTTAAAACAGGCGAAAGAAGTCTTTTTAGTAATTAAAGCTAGTTTCTAGCTATTTTATAAAAAGGCTAATAGCTTATTTAACTACGCTATTAATAGGGGCTTAATGACGTAGACATCTAGAGGCTATAACGTATAGGTTAAATAAGGTAGATAGATAGCTAATAGGATCTTATTGTAATTATAATAGTTAATAAAATTTATAGTAACATAAGATCTATAGCTATTAAAAATTAAGAATTAATATAATTATCTTGCTTTAGCTTTTATAAGACAATTAAACACTTGCTCTAACTATATAAGGCCTATTTAATTATTTAATTAGTTACATTTAAATACTATAATAAAAATCTAATAGTATTAAGAATTAAGATCCTCGACCTAACTTAATTATATATTTATAGAGGTGGCCTGATAGATAAGAGCTAAGACAGATCCGTCGGCGCATATACAGGCGATAAGCGATATCTACTCACGGTTACTATCCTGGATAGCTTGCCTTACAGCCTTGCTCTGGTATTGTCAGATTAGAGGGTAGTTTTATAAGATAAAGAAGGATGATTGATTGATCGTTGTTCTCCTGCTGTGGGAGGTAGCATCTATATAACCATAAAGATATCCCTTGCTTTATTGTGGAATGTATCTCATGCAAGGGAGGAATATATCTTATGCAAGGGTACAAGTGCGCCAGCCACCTTGCAGAATACAAGGGACCATGTAATTGGACACACCCCCTTAGCTTAGGCTTATGCTTAAGCTAGAGACTATCTGTTAATAAGTAGACAGACTTATCTTTTATAGTTTAGTTTTAAAAGCCTCTATTCTTTGCTCTAGCTTAAGCAGGTTAATTTCTTTATTAGTGATCTTATCCTTAATCTCTGCAAGTCCTAGTTTATCTAGAAACTTGCTCTATTTGTTGGCTGGCAGGGCCTTTGTAAGTCTATCTGCAACCATGTCTTCCGAGCGTTAATAGTCTACCTTAATTGTCCCTAGTGCGACTTCTTGTCTCAGCTAGTAATTATAGATATCTATATAACGGAGCTTTGTCTGCAGCTTAGTAATCTCTTCGGTAATAAGTTGGATTGTTTGCTAATTATTATAATTAATAGTAATAAGGGAATCGCTAAGGTTAATCTTCAGCTCCTTTAGTAATTAGGATATAAATAGAGCCTCTTTAGCAACCTGCGAGAGAGCTAGTAATTCGGCCTCTATAGTTAATGTAGTGACTGTATCTTGCTTATTTGCTTTCCAGGCAATTAGACTGCTAAATAGCTTAATAATGTATCCTTGCGAGCTCTTGCGGTCGAGCGTATTATTAGTAAAGGATGCATCGCTTGCCACTTCTAAAGTATCTACACCCCTGAACTAAAGACCTAGTAATCTAGTATTAGCAAGATAGAGGAGAACTTGGTTAGCAGCCACTTAGTAATCTTTGCTTAGGTTTGACAAGAATCGTAATAGTTAAAAACTTACAAAGGCAATATCCGGTCGCGTGGTCACTACAGCGTAGAGGATTAAACCTATCTTTCGCTAATATTAATTAACTTCAGTCTTGCTAGCGAGCCCTAAGCGTGGGAGCAGTTTGACTGCTGCCATCGGGGTATCGTGGCGAATCTCATGGTAATCAACAAGGCGTGATATTTTGTCAATATATAAAGCTTAGGATAGCCAGAGATTTCAATTTGGTCGATCCCTAATGACTTCGACTCCCAGAAACCACTGTAGGTCATTGCCACTAGTGAGTGTAAATTTAGTTCTTATTGCTACTAGAGCAGTTTTAGCAGCTTGCTTCTATAACTTATTGTAAGCAATAATAAGGTTATCTACATAGAAAAAGATAATAATGCCATCCTTAATAAGACAGCATGGCTCGTGGGGCACTGTTTCAAAGCCAATATCGCGGAGCGTTAATGTAAACTCTCTCTGCTAAAGTAGTGGAGATATGCGCAGTCCGTAGAGGGCTTTATGTAGTTAGAGAACTGTGCCTGCTCGAGAGTAGCCGCGGGGCATTCTTATGTAGATTTCTCTGTCCAGTTTTGCGTAAACGAAAGCGTTAGTAACGTCGTGTTAGATAAGCTCTAAGTTAAATTAAGCTATAATTACTATAAGCATATAAAAGGATCGTCTTATAAGCGTTGCGGCGTAGGTTTCTTGCGATATAAGATGTCTTTATTAGTTACCTCTTACAACTAGTTATGCCTTGCACTTCTGTAGCCGATAGTATTTATTAAACTTGTAGGTATATACCTATATATAATTAAGGATCTAATGTCCTACTGCTTTCACTAGGGAGGTGGCTACCTTACTCCAGGACTTTATCTCACGGTAACTCTAAAGATAGGATTTCTCGGCTTCTTTCTACAAGTAATGTAGTAGATAATCCTCGAGTTTATCTTTGCAGGTAGGTAGTTCTAGTAGTAAGCTTTAGTAAGGTTTCTTACTAGCAACGATCATGCGCTTTAGCTATGCCTTATTAAGCATCTTTTTATTAATAAGACCACGGGGTCCTGCTTCTATACCTGCTATAAAGGCGGTGGCCTAAGGGCTCGTCTATCGTTGCCTAGTCTACACTATTAGAGATAGTTTAGCTTAATTGCCTCCTGCTATTAGTTATGCAAGGAGTGTTACTAGTAGTAGCGTTAAGGGAGGCGTTAAATATTCGTACCTAACTTTCCTGCCTTACCTATACTTAAGAGCTCCTTTAACCTCTTCCTCTAACGCTTTACTAATTATTTTATCCTTAAAAAAGGACTTAGTAGCTTACTCTTATTAAGGTAAGGAAGGTAACTCTACTAATCGCACCTAGGCTACTATTTCTTCTAATATACTATATATAAGGTTATCTATTAGGTCTTTAGTTTAGCCTAAGAACATAGTATCCTCGTCGAAAATTACGTCGCGAGTACTAATTGTCTTTGCTAAGGAGGGGATCTATATCCTCTAGATATTAGTTAATCTATAGCCAACTAGATAGCCTATCCAAGCTTTAGGGTCCAGCCGCTGGAGCTTGCTCTTGCCACGTTTAGTATTATTAGTTATAGCGAAGGCTTTGCAGCTATAGGCTTTTAAGTAAGTTTAATTTAGCTTCTTTAGTTAGGTGACAACGCCGTTCTAAAAAGCTACTATTATAAAAAACACTTTATATAGTAATCGCTATTAATTAGCGTAGTTTAGGGTTTAATTATAGAGGTAGACTGCAGCTTAGGTAATCTTAGGCTATATCTACTAAGGTAAGTTAGAGTTAAGTCGCATCGCACGCGCTTTTTTCTTAATTACACCCCCTAAGCGCTTAGCCCCTCTATTTTATGCTTAAGTATTAGGTGCTAAGGGCTTAATCTTAATCCCCTGCGCTAAGCACTACTTCTTAACGTTTACCTTAATAGAGAAAATCTTATTGTTAGATTTAATTACTTTTACTATAGTATTGTATTATACTTTTATAAATAGTATAAAAGTGCTAAGTTACTTAATAATAGATCGTGCTAGGCGATTATCCTTAAAGTAGAAGTCCTATGCAAAGCCAGAGAATTAATTAGTAATTAGTATTTAGCTCTTCTCTCTTATTAAGCTTTCTACTTCGTAGTTGTAAAAATTAATTGCGACTCGCTTGCTAAGGCTTTTAGTTAGCTCCCTAGCTTGCTAGCGTATTTACTATTTTAGTTTTACTTTGCCGCAGGCGTCACACTTAATAGTAGGGAGGCCTTTAATCCTCACCCCCTTAGATTACTATACGAGGTGTTTAAGAGCCTAAGGGCCTAGATAGCCTAATCGTTAGTGCTAGGTTAATGCGTCTGCCTTCTACGGTCTTCGTTTGGTGCGTGTGTTAGTCTTGTAGGTGGCATGTGCAGCTTCAGTAGGAGTGTCTACAGGCCTTATCTTGTGTTCTAACACCCACTATCTATGCAACTCTTAAAGTTCTGCTAGTATAGTGTTGTCTCTTCTCCTTAGAGTTGTTAGGTTTGCCCTTATGTCCCACCAAAGGCCTTGCCTCCGGAGTAATTAGAACGATACAAAGTTGCAGAGTAGATTAGGGCAATAGGTAACATTATCTAGCTATATTATTTAATTACTACTTACACTTCGTACGTTAAGATAGACGCTCCTGTATCCTTTAATCTATATTTATGTATTCCCTGCCTATATGAAGTCTCCTGGCGCTGGTAGCCAGTATAAGACAAAGCGATCAATGTCATTAAAGATATAACAGGTTGTGCCTGAATCGAGTATAGCTAAGCATCGTAGTAGGTACGTGTTTAGGTTAGTGTAAATAGAGGCAGCGTTAAAGCTTACTAGGATTTTAGTAATCTTGCGTCTATCTAGTTACTTATTATTAGCCTTAGTAATTCGAGTTGGAGTGGGAGTATGCGATAATTTAATTCTAGGTGTTTAAGACCTTAGTCTTTTTACTATTCTTAACTTCTCTTAGAAGTTAGTATCATGTTCTAGCCTAAGCTTAACTAGCTTTACTATAAGAGGGTTTGCTCTAAACTAGTCTAGCTACTTATTTAAAAAGGCATAGAAATAGTCTTAAAGACTATAGCGTAGGTTATAAGCAGGGTAATAATTATTACTAACTACTATTAGCTTAAGGCTTTAAGGCGACTACTTAGATTTAGTACGTTAATTATTATTTTATTATTTATAATTCCGAGATCTTCCCCGACTTTTAGATAATACTACTTTATCTATAAGAGAGGCGTCCCTATCTATAGCCTGAATAGATTCACTGTTAGCGAGAGATAAACCTGCAGCAGCAAAAGCGCCCTTTTATTTGCCCTTAATCAGGTGCTACAGGATTATGTAGTCTTAGAAGAGTTTTATTATATGCTTCCGTAAGATAGCTACATCCTTGCTTCTATATTGCTAGAAGGTCGTTACCTACATAGGTGCGACATAGACAACTGCCTTTATAAAGTCTTCTTTAACTAAGTCTAGCCTTTAAAGTTCTGTAACGTAATTAGTCTTTGCTTCTATAGCTGCGTGATCGTACTTAGGTAGCTATATAGCCTATAATCTAGCTATTCTTATTAGTTTAAGAGCTTCTTGGTATCTTGCCCTTGCTCGTCGATGTTCGTCTTAATAGTCAACCCTAACTGTAATTGTAAGGTTATTAATCCATTGCTTTATTATTTCTCTAGGAATATAGCAGTTGTTCTGCAGATGCGCGGAGATCGTTAATTAGAGAAAGGTGACCACCTTATCGAGGTCTACCTTTTCTTCCTAATAGGCTCGATCCATGATCTTGTAGATCTCGAGCCGTTCTTTATAATAGTCGCTATCATCTCTGTATGCTTTCGCGCCTGCCGTTAATAGATAGGATGGCAATGTTGGCACGTTATTTGGGTTCGCAGTCATGTAGGCGGCGCTCAGTTAGTAGTTACTTATCAGCGGAGGCACTGGCATCGCGGGTTTCTGCTTTGGTTCATCTGTCAGCGCTGGGTCGATAATACTCTAGACCTTCAGGAATTAGCATCTTGTTTTAAGCTGTTTAAGCCATGGCGTGTAATTCGTGTAGTTAGTCAGGATCACTGTAGGATCTCTAAGAGTCGATAGGGCCATTGCGATTAGCTTAATAAGGTAGTATTAGTTAAGGTAGTGAGACTCTTAATTGTTAGATTAGAGGGTAGTTTTATAAGATGAAGAAGGATGATTAATTAATCGTTGTTCTCCTATTGTGGGAGGTAGCATTTATATAACTATAAAGATATCTCTTACTTTGTTGTGGAATGTATCTTATGCAAGGGAGGAATGTATCTCATGCAAGGGTACAAGTGCGCCAGCCACCTTACAGAATGCAAGGGACCATGTAATCGGACAGGTATAGAGGCCTATTAAAGATCCTCTTTGTGCGGGACGTGATGCTAAGTAGGATACCTTTTTTATCTATATTATACGTATAGTAAGGCTTAATTTAATACTGCTTAATCTTTTACTATAGAAGATTAAAAAGGAGCTTATACTTAGCTAAAGAATTAGTTTTAAAACAATTACTATTAATACTAGTTATTTATTAAGATATTAAGGATTTAGCGTTATAACTAATAAAGTAATTAATTTATAATAAGCTAACTTCCTTTTTAGTAATAGTAAAGGTAAAGCGTTATATTATCTACTATATAGGTAGAAGGCCACGCTTAGTAAGGCGTTTAATATATTATAATACTCTAATTCTTATTCTAGGCTAAGATTTTAACATATAAAGTTAGTAGCTATACGCGCCTATATGACGGGTTAGTGCCTACGTATTAACGTAGTATATATAATACTATATTCTTTTATAACTTATTTATATAAGAAAAATTCTTTTAGCTTTTATAATTTAATTGCTATAATCGCAGCTTTAATTAGATCTATATTAGTAGAGATGCGGCGCGTTAAAGTTAAGGTGTTACATGGTGGGGTGGTGCACTAACTAACGTGGTGCACTAACTGCCAAGATACGGTATAGACTTTGCTAAAAGCTTTATATATAGGTTAAAAGGACTCTAAGCTTATAGAGTAACTCTAGTAGAGCTTAACGTCTCTATTATATAATCCCTTATAAAGCCAGCCTAATAATTAAGTATAATTTTAGCCTAACGTAGAGTGCCCTTTATAATTAACTTAGCGTTGTTAACAGCGTACCTGCACTAGCTAGGTATACTGGCCATGGCGCAGACGCCGCTGGAGCTCCTTTTAACGTATTTTTTTTGCCATAGTTGCGTATAGTTGGGCAGAGCTTCTTCTAGCGATTAAGCAGTGTAGTAATCTCACGCACCCTGCGGCGGGCGACTAGCGCCTCGGCGGCAGCCAGGTCATTGACTTTACGCTCCTCCACCATACGGCGCGCGTTCTAAGCGTATATTAGGCCTCTGCTGGTGTTAATTAGGCGCCTCGTACGCCTACGGCGCTTAGCTTTAGCTTATATAGCTACCTCTATACGCTAGAGTTAACGCCTAAGAGCCTTAGACGTGAGGGCTACCGTGTCTTGGCAGTCAGTGCGCAACATCACTTAATGCGCAACCCCGCGTGATAGCGCACCTACTTTAACGCGCCACAACTCCACTAATATTGACCTAATTAACGCCGCGATAGTAGTAATTAAATTATAAAAAAAAAATATTTATTATATAATAAAATTGTAAAATAATTTAGTATTATATATTTTATATTAATACGTAGGTACTAGCGTATCATGTAAGCGTGTATAATTATAAATACTTTACGCTATATACTTAGCCTATAATAAGAAAAATAGCTTTTATAATATATTAAACGCCTTACTAAACATAGCCTTTCTCTTATATAGTAAATAATATAGAACTTTGCGTCCTATATTACTTAAAAGGACATAAGTACAAAGGGTAATCTCAAAAAGTCGATGAATCACGTGCTGCAGGGATGTTAGCAGGGGTCGCAACACCAAACCTGTGCATCTCGATTTCATCGAAAATAGGCGGACATACACCAAAATAAGATGTTCTAATTATGCTGTAAAGTTATTCTCGCCACCTGCCTGCACACATTGCTCTGCAACATGCAGAAAGTAGTTAGGATGGAGCTTTTCAGCCATATATTGCCTGAGCTGCTCATCACTCTGCCACACTTGACGTACGTACTGCTCAGCAGCCTTCTTGGCAGCCTTGGAAGACAACTCGCACTCGTAACTCTGTAGGAAACCTTCTAGACGCCCAAAACAGCGCTCAATTGGGTGCAAATCGGGTGAATTAGGAGGGTGAGGGCCGAACTTGATTCCTAGAGCTTCAATTTCTGGCCTACAGTAACGTAGGCCCAGTGCGTGGAGGTGTACGTTGTCTTGAATCAAGTATACAATGGCGCCTGGGTTGTTCTCGCGTATAGAGCAATAGTAAGGAAAGACGCGGCACCTGAAGACCTTCTCCGCGTACCATATGCCGTTCATGCCCTTCCCTCCTTTGTATACAAAATCCTCTGTTTTGTAGAACTTCTCAGCGTTGAGTAGGTTCTTGGTGCCTGCGCGGAGAGCGCCTCCTTTCTTGCCAGCTGCCTTGTTGGCGGCCCTCGGACATCTGTTATTGTGAGCAATATTACTATTGATCTCACGGAGTTGCCTCTCCTCGTTGGTGCCAGCGACAATCGCGCGGGCGCGTTTAACCTTGAGGGCCTGTTTTGCCACCTGATTTGTATGGGCAACGCGTTGTATAAGGTCCTCGCGATCCTCATCGTCGTCTTGTGCCCAAACAACGCAAGGCCGTAGGTGGGCGAAGGTGGTATCAGTTGACGTAGCAGCGCAGATCATGAGGCTGAATTTGGGCGGCGTATAGGGCGTTGCGTAGAGACTACTGTCTCGTCCAACTGGGCGTGAAATCCTCTGCTTTCCGCCACGTATATTGCTGCCCCCAATGGCCTTTGAGGTCTCGTCGTAGCAGACGAAAATGAGGCGCGGAAAGCGTAGGTTGTACTCATCAATCAGCCACTGGCTGTAGGAGAGTCGATTGTCTCTGTCGTCGCTGTCCAGCGCCGGTTTCTTGGGCCGAACTCCGCGTGTAATAGCGTACGGATGCCCGTCGTCGCGGTGTTCTAGAGCGATCCTCTTGACAGTATTCTCTGAGAGCGTTATACCTGCCTCTGCGCAGACGTGCTGGACTGCCTCATGTACGCGATAAGTGCCAAATTGTATGATATTTTACCTCAACTCCGCGCTGAGCGAGCTTCCATTGCGTACCTTCGGTTTGCGCCCTGTACGCAGAGATCTGCTAGTAGGTACAGCGGCCAGCAGGTGTCGTAGAGAATCTCCTTCAGCAGCTTTTTCGACGCGTTTGTAGGCCGCGCAGGCGCCCGAGACAGAGATGCCGAGTAGCGACGAGATTTCTGGCCATGTAAGGCCGTTTTGAGCGCGGAAAGCGATGAGTGCGCCTATTTGAGCGTCAGAGAGTGGCGTAGGGCCTTTTTTCGGCCGTAAATCAGTCATATTGGGTGAGAAAGTAGGTGTGAAAGTGTAAGTAGCAACGCGTCGGAAGGCCGGGGCTCTATGGCCTAGCGCAAGTTTTAGCGCCTCTTGGCGCTCGATTTGGTCACGTGATTCGTCGACTTTTTGAGATTACCCTTTGTAGCATGCAGCAGCTTGCAGTAGCGTGCTGTAATGTCTGCGCGGCCACGTTGCGCGCTGTGGCTGGGAACTGCGTCTTTGAGCACTCCGCCCCAGGCAGCTCTTATTCCCGGCCTTATAGGGAGCTGTTGGTCCAGGCGTGCACGCGCGCGTTGCAGATAGCCACACTCTAGGCTCGCTTCTTACATAGGTCCATTATTGTTTTGCGTGGATCCGCCGTGTAGAGCGGATCGAAGCTTTTATGATTAGTAGAAGCCACCACTGCATTATAGCATACCGCTGAATGTCATGATTATGTGGCCTGCGGCATCTAACTTTACGATCTACAGATAGCGGTAACATAATGAAGTTGTCTCACTATGAATTCATTCACACTCCGCTCGCCAGTTGCTCAGCGCCTTAAGCGAAGACTGTGTATTAGGGTGTTGCTCGCCAAGAACCAGCTCACGTAGCTGAAAGCATCTTTCCATTAGTGCAAGAGCCTCCTCGTGACGAGCTTGTAACTGCAGCGTGAAGGCGAGATTGTGCATACTAGTTAGCGTGTCAGGATGCTCGTCGGGAAGCACTCTCTTCCTCGTCTGCATCACTTGCGCCTGCAGCTCTTCGGCCTCCTTCCATCGCCCTTGCTTCCTGTACGTCAACGCTAGGTTGTCCATGCTGGTCAGCGTGTCAGGATGCTCGTCGGTAAGTACTCTCTTCATCGTCTGCATCACTTGCACCTGCAGCTCTTCAGCCTCCTTCCACCGCCCTTGGCTCCTGTACGTCA
>ML976789.1:80793-102200 GCA_010015655.1 Bimuria novae-zelandiae CBS 107.79
TACTCTCTTCATCGTCTGCATCACTTGCACCTGCAGCTCTTCAGCCTCCTTCCACCGCCCTTGGCTCATGTACGTCGCCGCTAGGTTGTTCATGCCAGTCAGCGTGTCGGGATGCTCGTCGGTAAGCACTCTCTTCCTCGTATGCATCACTTGCACCTCCAGCTCTTCAACCTCCTTCCATCGCCCTTGCATCCAGTACGTCAACGCTAGGTTGGTCATGCTGGTCAGCGTGGAAGGATGGTCGTCGGTAAGTACTCTCTTCATCGTCTGCATCACTTGCACCTGCAGCTCTTCAGCCTCCTTCCACCGCCCTTGGTTCCTGTACGTCTCCGCTAGGTTGTTCATGCTAGTCAGCGTGGCAGGATGCTCGTCGGTAAGCACTCTCTTCCTCGTCTGCATCACTTGCACCTGCAGCTCTTCTGCTTCCTCATATCGACCGTCGCTATACAGAGCCATAGCACACTTCGATGCAAGCTGTAATATCTCTTCGTCATCATCATCCGCCGGACTATGCGATACAGCGTACTGGGCGTGCGGAAGCAGTCGCCTCCACTTGCTTCTGTTACTATGATCGCTGTCTGGAAACACTTGGAGTAGCTGTGTGATAGTGCGTTGAGTCCATTGTGTAAGCCGTCCCTGCACTTGCAACCGCTTGCGTAGAGCTTGATGGACAAGTCGATGAACATCGAGCGCAGACTCAGCAGGTCGCCTGGCGACGAGCGCATACTTGTCAAGCATCCTGATAGCATCTTCTCTTGCTTGCATCGAGACTGCCTCTAAAAGATCAAGCGAGATGTCTTTCCGATCTACGCATGCAGCAAGAAACAGACAGTCTACGGCAAACGCATTGTCACGACTGATGTGGTCTATAGACAGAAACAGTACAGCAGCGACAGGGTCTTTTACGCCAGAATCTTGTAGTCTACCCCCGGACGAGTCACCGCTGTGCTCGGTAGCTAGTTCTTTGTGCTCATCCAGCCGTGCTCGATACTCCTGTACCGTCATACCGCTAGCCTTCATACAGGCCGCTGCTTGCATGACTGCTAGAGGGAGATACGATAGCTCTCTCAGCAAGTGCTCAGCTTCCTGCTGCTCAGTGTTCGTGAGTGGCCTCGCCAAGCGGACTTGCAGCATTCTCAGCGCCGCATCTAGTGTCAGCTCTCGCAGCGCTATGACGTTCTGTGAAGCAAGCACCTGAGCTGTGTCGCTGTTAGTTGATGTGAAGATGACAGAACATAGCTTAGACTGCGGCAGACAGTCGGCTAGGTCTACAGCTTCTGTTGTGGACAAGCCGCCAGATCGTAGAGTGGTGTCTTCTGTGTTGTCGAAGATCAGCAAACACTGCCGCGCACTAATCTCTACTATACAGCGTTTGGCAAGCTGCTTCATGTCGGCCTGATCGTCGTCCCAGCCTAGAACACTAAGCTTCTGCGCAACATTCGCATACGACTGGTAGAGACTGTCTTTGTTGCTCGCATCCATCCAGAATACCGAGCAATTCTTGTTTTTCTGCCTCGTTCTGTGTGCGACCTCGAGCGCAAGCTGCGACTTGCCTGTTCCGTCAGGTCCAACGATCGCTAGCGTGGTAGTGGTCTGTTCGTTGCTGAAGAGCTTGGCTTCTAGCTCGGCGAGCTGCGACTCTCGGCCTACAAAGCGGGGGTTTTGTGAGAAGGGAATGATCGACGGTGCATCACTAGCTCCCTCCAGTTCAGCCTGCAGTCTGCTTCGTGCACTCTCCTGTCCTTCGCCATACGCGGTGGGCATAGAGACACCAACAATCCCAAGCAAGCAGTATACAATGTCTTCCTCTTCCGTTGTTATGCGATTTTCGGCCCATCGCTCTCGCTCGGATGTAGTGAACTGGTCCAAGGGGCAGTTGCGCAATGCCGCGAGCGGGATGTTGGTGATGTCGTGTAGTAGCTGATCAAGCGATGTTTTGTCGCCTATGGGATGTCCTTCACACGAGAAGAACTCGACTGACACTGGCGCGATTAGCTCTTGGAGCGTCCATCCCCGAGTGAACCATGCGCTCGCACGGAACGACGCCTCCCAGTCGCTGCGTTGGACCGGCTCTGTTGCAGTCGACACTGACACGTCTGACAAGAAGACGTAGCACCGCGCCGCATCCTTGTACCACTGGAACATCGAGTTGATCGCCTTCGAGCGCTCGTTGTTATTCCACCTGTCGATGCAGCATGTGTCGATCCAGAAGTACTGCAGCTCGTCCTGCGCCGCCTGTTCGGCGCAAAACTGGAGCTTTCGATAACCTACTTCCTTCTCCTTGTAGGTTCCGTTCGATACGTCTTCGATCAGGATCTCGGAGTCGCTCCATCTGTGCGACAGAATGGCGTAGGGCGGGATCGTTTTGCCGCGAAAATCTGTCAAGACGAGCCTTCCCAACGCGTCAAAGTGGAGAAGCCGCATGGTTTTTGCAGTTTGGCTTAGCCTAGAAAAGGCGAGGTGCGAACGACTTCAATGATGTTGAGAGTAGAGGGGCATAGTCGTGACAGAGGGAGGCAGGCAGAGGAAGCTTGCGCTGGGCTGCCGTGAAGGCTGCCTGTCGAGGCAGTGCATGCGACAAGGCTGAGCGCCGCCCCGCCTCACAACTTGCGCCGGACAGCGCTCGCTATGTAAACGCACGTTGGATTACTGCGTACGTGGACAGGGTGCCAGCGGGTAGAGAAGTCCTACTTAGACTGCCATCGTAGCGTCTCGCGACACTCATGTTAACGAGGAATGGCGTGCAGCGCTGTAGGTTGTGTATATGTAAAGACTCTGTCTTGTTGCACGACTGGACCAACAGCTGCCTGCAAAGTCGGGAATAAGAGCTGCCTGGGGCGGAGTACTCAAAGCTGCAGTTCCCAGCCACAGCGCGCAGAACAGCCGCACAGATAACTCAGCACGCTACTGCAAGCTGCTGCATGCTAAGGGCTGCTAAAGACGCACGGCCTGTTAGACGCGATTTAATGAACTTGCCGTCTGCGCGGAGAAACTGCCGGGATATATCCTTTTTACCCTAAATCAATCTTTTAAGGCTGTAGTCTTAATCTTTGCTATCTTATCTTTCTTTCTAGTCTACCGAGTGTTTTTCAGATACGTACTGGTGCAAACAAGCAGGGGTGTGTTAGAGGAGAGTTAGTGTCACGGTTTATGGCTCTTACCCTATGAGATGGGTACTCCTACCCTCGCTTGGTTGCTACTCACCTTTCTGAGAGTGGTATACCTGTCTAGGACTAGCGTTGTTTACGCTTGCGTACCTATACCTTCTGTAGCTCCTAGATAGTACAACCTCAGTTCAATCCTGCAATCTTTTCCACTGCGTACTGTCCGCTCAGCGCTCTGCTCACCGCGACAGTTAGAGGACAACGTTAATAGAACGAGCGATAGCACGGTTAACGATGCGCTTTTTGGCATTGGAGACTAATGTGCTGGGAGAACAAGAGCTGCAGAACAGATGCACATTGCACTTTTCTGTATTCGAGAACACTAGGGAAAATCCGAGGGTCCGGAAGTGAAAGCGTCCCGTTACACCGGGCGTCCCGGCACGCTTGGATTGACATTATACAACAGTAACGTTAACTCACATGGATATAAACGTTCCCAGGCCTTTAATATGACCGGTGCAAGCTTGCTGAACACTGAAGCTGTTAAATTACGGCTAGGCCTCTTCTGTACAGTAAGGATGTAGGTCTTTGCTTGGCAGTCCTGCCCGATAAAGCACAGATAAGTGCCGCAACGCAGCTACCTTATCAAGCGTAGTAGTATTCTCGGCATATAAGCTTTATGTAGCACTATACCGGGTGACGAGCTTTCAGACAGATACATTATACTTTGAGTAGACGCCGAGGCAGGCCGAGGTAGGGGCGTTAAGGATATAAGTAGTGAGACGCGGTATTGTAAAGTCGACAGGGAAGTCATGTCAAAGATATCAAGTATATGAGAACTTAAAGAGCCTAAAGTATCTATTCGAGAGTATCTAAGCGGTGCGATCGTTGTTAGCGTTGTTGTGGTAGAAAGTGCTGCTGGTGTTCCGCCACGGCGGTTGTTCCATTACGATTGGATGGACTTTATCTTTCTTAGAGAACGTAGATGGCCTGTCTTTTGTATGTTGTAGCCCTTATAATGTTCTCTTTATCTTGTCTTCTTCCTCATCCAGTCGTTGTAGCTGCAAAAGTCTATTCTTCCAATTTCTTATCCTGTCATGCTCTTTTTTGAGGCGGCAGATTTCGCTATCAAGCCCATCCTGCGGAACTTGAGCTTGGTCACAAATGTTATGGGGCGTCAATATATTCGCATCCGTCACATTCGTGCCATTGCAAGGTGGCGCAGCGTCCGTGCCAGCTTCAATCGATGGCCGAGTTGTCTCGAAGTTTAGCATCAACGCCTCTACTGATGCAGGATATAAGGTTCTCGGACTAGCTCGACGCTCCATTGACATGATAGGTAGTAGCTCCCGTTGGTCGCATGCGAATTCTGCTCTGGGAGACGGGATTCGTCTTGTGGAGATCTCGACTGATGGTTCACTCGTAGATGGCACCGCTCGCATGGCGGTCAGATCTTCATCAATTCCGGGCATTTCATGCAACTGGATGCTGGTATGTTTGTCCGGACGGGCGTCGTCTGGAGCATTTTCTTCTTCATCTGATGTTTTGCCGTCTCTTAAATCATCCCCACAAGAGGGCTTATTCAGCAAATTCTCAACGCTTTCGAAGTCCAGATGTTGCGATGCGGCCTTGGATCGTTCCTATGACCCCATAAGCGGACGGATCATAGTTATTGTAATAGACTTACTATATCCTCAAACCAGGAGTTGCAAACTTTATTGTTTGTTGAATGTACGTGAATATCTGTCCAGTCTCTGGATGAAAGAGGAAAAGTGCCGCCTCGAATCCGCAGTCCTTCTTTAAGTCGTGAATCTTTTTGATTGCGCCAAACTTTCGCTTCCTTCGCTGCCGTATCTTACGTCGTCTTTCATTAGCTTCTTCAGCGGAAACTTGTCGCTTCCGGTCCGGGGGCATCGTTGCTCGATTATTCGTATGCTTTATTGAAAGGAAGAAAGCAATCATTTAAACATACGTAGGAGGCTAAAAAAGTGCTATTAAGTAACTTTAGAGGTTCGGATGGGATGGGGCTGAGCTGTCAGCGGGGCCTCGGCGGCTCACCTAGTATAGTATCATCTATATATAGTGTCGACGGGCAGGCAGGTCAATTAATAAGCTATATTGCTATCTGCAAAAGAGTAGAGTGAGGAGTCTGCTGAGAAAGAAGGAGCGGGTGAGAGCTTTATCTTGAAGCAAGTGGTCTGTGCACCTAGATAGAACCTTCTATATACACCTCTGACGTAAGTCACGTGGCTATAGCCTTTGAGGACTACGTAGAGCAAATGGTTAGATTTTTTTCTACAGCCAAGGCACTAACAGAAGAGGAGACGAGAAATATATACGAGGTTAATAATAATAAAAAGCCACCTAAAAGATGCGGGGTTCTAAAACTAAAGAACTATAAATAGGATAAGTTATTACTATTTTTAAATAACGTGTTCCACCAGTCATCCGCGCACACCAGTCATCCGCGCACCCCACCAAAATCACGACGCGTCTCTACACAACACCCACGATGCCAGCCACACAGGACACCCAGCAACTCCAGAAAGAAGGCAGACTAGCTTTATCAATGCAGGCGATTCGGACTAAGCAGGTTAGAAGTCGCCGTCAGGCTGCGCGACTGTACAATATCCCCGAATCAACTATCCGCGACCGCGCTAGAGGTGCTCGCCCTCAGGCTGTTGCCAACGCCCAGAAACGAAAGCTATACCCTACAGAGGAACAGGCTCTAGTAGAGTGGATACTAGACCTCAACCGACGTGGATTTCCACCTTACATCATTGACGTACGGAGGATGGCCGACCATCTACTCGCTGCGCGCGGCCAGATCCCTGCCCCACAGCCAGTGGGTAAGAACTGGGTATCACGCTTCATCAAGGCTCAGCCAGAACTACAGACCAAGTGGACTAGGAGCTTCCAAAGTCAGCGTGCGCGCTGTGAGGATCCTGTTAAGATCTCTGCCTGGTACAAGCTTGTGGAGGAGACGCGACAGACATACGGCATACACGATACAGACACCTACAACTTTGACGAGACAGGTTTTATGATGGGGATCGCCTCTACGTCTAGAGTAGTGACCAGCTCAGACACTATAGGCAGGGCTATACACATACAGCCAGGCAATCGAGACTACGTTACGACGATTGAAGCCGTCTGCGCAGCTGGGTGGTCTATACCACCCTTCATCATCCTACCTGGCAAGCTCCACCAGGCCAGCTGGTACACTAACCTACCCGCTGGCTGGGTACTGGCTGTCAGCGACAATGGCTGGACGACAGATAACCTAGGGCTCGCCTGGCTAGAGCACTTCAATCGACATACAGAGTCTCGTACAGTAGGCACGTGGCGGCTACTCATTTTGGACGGTCATAGCAGCCACGCTACCCCTGAGTTCGATCAGTACTGTAGGGCACACAGGATCGTCAGCCTCTGTATGCCTGCCTACACGAGCCACCTCCTGCAGCCTCTAGATGTCGGCTGTTTCTCACCTCTCAAGACAGCGTACGGACATGAGGTGACTGAGCTAGCCAGACAGCATGTCTATCATGTAGACAAGGAAGAGTTCCTGTCAATCTACCCACGTGTACGTAAGGATGTTTTTACAGAGCAGAACATTAAGGCTGGCTTTCAAGCGACAGGGCTGGTGCCTTCCTGTCCAGATCGGGTCCTCTCATGCCTGACTATAGTCAGGACACCGTCACCACCACAGACGGGCGCTGAGCCAGCATGGACAGCTGAGACGCCTCACACTACTACTCAGGTTGAGCAGCAGGCTATGCTTATACGTAATCGTCTGCAACGACCGCCCCAGAGCCCTACACACCAGATGCTTGGGCAGCTTGTCAAAGGCTGTCAGCTTGCGATGAACTCAGCGACTCTCTTAGCAGAGGAAGTTAAGAAGCTACGGGCAGCCAACCATCGCCGTAGACAAAGGCAGAGTAGGCAGCGACAGTATATTGCTAGAGGAGGCGCTCTACAGGCTGAGCAAGGCCGTGCTCTGGCTGCTACAGCCCATCAAGCTCTCGTTGAGGCTGGTCAAACTGCGTCTACGCCAGGTCGCCAGCGAGCACCACCAACGTGTAGCAAGTGCCATGAGCAAGGACACAAGATGACCCAGTGTAGAAAGTAGCTAGCTATCTATATATGAAGTTGCATACAGAAATACCCTCTGGTTGTTGAGTAATCGGTGTTGAGGTGTCGCGCGTCTGGGTGGGGTGCGCGGATGACTGGTGTGCGCGGATGACTGGTGGAACACGTTAAGTTACACGGTATTAATAAGCAATAGTATCCTAGGATAACGTCTTTCTATACAACCTCACTTGCCATTGCTAGTAGTGGTGTTGAGTAACGCTTTGATTGGCGGCGTAGGCTCTCACGTGCGGAGTAAGAGGGAATGTGGAGGTATGCTCTTGCTCGTTTCCTCTACTTAGCAGCGTGTCGGCCACTCTTACGCTATTTATTGTTATTGTTTTAGGTTTAGGTTGAGTGGTAAGGTCTGGCCTGTAAGGAACTGTTTTTATAGGGCGAATAGCTAATGTAGGTTAGTCTTGTAGTAGCGTCTTACTGCGTCCGAGGACTATCTGCCTAAGGCCTGTATCTGTTCTATAGTGAGGTGTTGATTGTAGGCGTGTTGGGCCGCCCCTTTGCGGAAGCTGTGGCCTGTGTAGCCTAGAGCACTTTTGCCGCATCTCTAAAGGCGGGCTAATAGTAGCTGTAGCACTCTTGCACGTGTGAAGGCTCCGTTATAGAGGCGAAAGAGTGGCTAATTGTCCTCTAGCTAGCTCCGTAACGGAAAATAGCCTTAGCCCTGTTGCGGGAAGCAATTTTGGTCCCGTTACGGGAAAGAGTCCTGTTGCAGGAGGTTTGTTATGTGCTGGCTTAGGCAGGCAGCGTCGTACAATACTGTAATAACTATGTTTACGCCTTTGTTGTTAAGGTCTATCTTGCTCTGTGGAAGATGTAAAACAAAGTAGTCTCTTGTTGCTAAGCCTGTTACGCAGCGGCGGGTAAGATTTTCTGTGTAGAAACGTCTTATATCTTTAAGATCTAAATCTTTGTGGGTGAATTTACCTATTCTTAGAAAGCCCGCAAAGGCTAGTAAGAACGCTACGTTTAGATTAACTATATTTATTAGGTGCTCTCTGCTAGATGCTTTCTTTAAGAGTATATTAATTAGCGTGTCTCTCGTGATTGGTACTTAATTGTGCCCTAACTTCTTTAGAAATAGGTTCTTTACGTCTTATATAAGCCTTTGGACATGACTGCTGTTAAATACATCGACCAGGAGGTCGAGATTTATGTAGACTAACTATAGAGCTGCGACGTAGCTCTAGATTATTATGCTATTAATTTGGCCTTATAGCGGGAGGTTACTGCTATTTACCTATTTTACTATCTAATAACCAAGGCTGGTGCGCGTTGCTAGCTATTTTAGGAGATTATTTAGCGCACAGAACTGCTTGTAGGACTTGGCCGCTAAGCTATAGTTCTATTTTGTGTTGGGCTTAAGGCCTGCCTATAGCAGCTTAGCGTATAGGTAAGACTTAATTACTAATTGTACAAGCTTAACAAACTCTAGGGGCGGTTTAATAGGAAGGGCATTTGCTAGTTTTTAGTAAAGTTAGCTATAAGGGGCTAGTTAAATTGTAATAAGGCATTAGTAAGAGCATTATCCCGCGTTAAGATTTATTATAAGTATAGGGTAACGTCTATTGCCGTAGCTTGTATAAGGATTTCGCAGAGGTAATCCATAGAGGCCTGTCCTTAGGTGGTTTTATCCTTTAGGCTGGTCTCTGCTATTGTGTTATCTGTATAGACAATTACTATGCTATGCGCCTAGTTTGCGCCCTAGAGCTTAAAGGCTAGCTTAATTACGCGAATCTCTAGTGCGTTTATTTAAAGACTTTGTTTATCTTGCTTAAGTTTATATAAGAAGGCGTGCTATTACGGCACCTTCTTTAAATAGGACTACTAGTCCCCCTGTGCGGGGTTGCCCGTGTACTAAAAGGCGCCTATTGCTCTATTTAATGCGTTAGTAAAGAGATAATGGACAGGGCGGCTGGCATTGTTGAATAGCCATATTCTGTTAAACTGTGGTAGCAGGTCTCTTTACTAGGTTAGGTCTTTAGTTACACCTTTAGTAAGTGGGCGGAAGCTTTTAGGCTTCGCGAATGTGGCTATATAATCCTATAGTTGTCTTAAGAACGTACGTCCTAGCGTGACGACTTAGCTATAGAAGCTAAGGAATCTAGCTATCTTATAGGCTTATAGCTATGTAAGTCTATTGTTGGCGAGCGCCGTTAAGACTAGCTAAATTACCTTATTAAGTTTTCTTTTTAGAAGGCGAGCCGTTATAGAGATTATATTAATCTTAACTCTTAAGCCTTCTATAGTAGTGCCTACGGCGTCTTTAGTGCCGTTACGGCGTAAGCCTAGCACGTTAGTAATTACGTTATAGTCTTTATTAATTAATTAAAGTACTTCCTCCGCCGGTGTTGCTAACGGCTTAAGGACGTATATGAAGTTGTCTAAATAGTATACGAGGTATTTCTATCTAAGGTGTAACTAGAGTGCCTAATAGAAGCCTTCTGCGAATAAGTTAAATAGGAAGGGTGCTGTACGTAGGCTAAAGGGGAGGCAGTTCTCGTGGTAGAACTGGCCGTGCCACTAGAAGCTAAGTAGCTATTGTTAGTGTAGTGCTACTAGTATTATCCTAAAGGCGTCCTTAAGGTCCTTTTTAATAAGAAGGGCTCCTCTACCTGCGTGGCGTACTAGCTTAAAGATGTCTTTTACTATAGTGTAGTGTAGTGTAGCGACGTTAGGGTGTATCTAGTCATTAACCGAGTCGCCTATAGGATGGGAGAGATAATGTATTCTGTGTGCGTACCACAGCAGGAGGCGAACTGGGTTAATTCCTATCTAAGTAGTAGTAGTAGTAGTAGTAGTATTAATTATCGTCCAGGAACGTAAAGTTCAAGCCTCCCATGGGGCATAGGGACGCGCCGAGCAGCTGCTTTAGGGCCAGCCAAAGTAGTGAAGGCGTTTCTTGCTATAAAGCTATTGCCGTCTCTTGCAGCGGCTCGTGAGAGTCCGCCCCCCTCCGTGCGGGGGCTAAATCCTTGTCTTCTTGCCTATAGGCTGAGGTGTCTGGGTTTATCTATTATACATATAGTCTAATAATAAGAGTAGAGTAGGAGCAGCTTAATCTTTTGTGAGCTCGAGTAGAAGTTGGAAATCATTTGGCTCTAGTGCCTTTAGGTATTCCACGCCTTCCTTGGTGGTGTTGGGGGGGCACGCTGGCCGCTTTGGCCAGTAACCGAACTTTCGAACTGATCGTGGGCAGTGTACGATGTGGTCAGGCGCTAGGTCTACGCTGTAGGGGTATTTCGTGACGGCGTCTTTATGCCTGAATTTCTTATAGTACTAGGCGTAGTGTCCATGGCGGGTGCGCATGGACAGGAGCTTAGCAAGCGTTAAACGTTAAAGGGTAAGCTCCTTTGGCTGTTTTATGGGGCGGTAAGTGAGGTCCCATTGTATGTACTATTTAGATAACTTGGGTGAGCGGGCGCGCTACCAGTCTATCTTAGCGCTCCTCGTGTGGGCGCGTACGTCTGAATTGAGGCCTGAGACTGTAGGCTTAGCTGCCATGCCGTATAGAGGTCGGGGAGACTTTGCCGCGTCGTTAGCTAGCTAGTCTACTAATTTATTCTCTTCTATTTTGCAGTAACCTGGGGCCTACTAAATAGTGATGTCTAGGTTCTCTATTATCTCTTGGCACCTAACGAACGCCTATTATAAAGAGGGGGATGGGTTGCCTCTTATGCACTATATAACAGAAGTGCTGTTAATGCACATGTATATGCGTCTTAGCTAGTAGGTAGGCGTAATAAGCGTGTGGGCGAGTCCCCGCCAAGCGCCAATAGCTTTAGCGTCGAAAACGTGGGACCTAGGGTTAAGGGAGCCATTGCCCTATAGGATAAGGGCCTATCCTTCGTATATAGCGTAGCCATACGTGACGTGTTTGACGCCGTCAATCTATTGTTCAGAGCTGTCTAAGAAGACGGTAATAGCGGTTGGTAGGAGGAAAGCCTACCACTCCTTAAAGAGACGGGCGGCGTCCTTCTTGGCTGCCTGGTCTGTGGGGTCGGTGCGGCTCCCGGGGGAGTAGTGGGGGGCGCGGAAATCTGGTTAAGGTACTAGGTTAAAGATCTGTGCGAGTTGTTATACCTTTAAGTAGGCTCTTTATAGGAGGCCTGCGCCTTGGCCTCTTCTAACTATAGGTAGGAGGGTCCTAGTAGTTAGCGGGTGTTTATCGTTAACTATTAGCAGGTGTGCTGTAAAGCGAAACTTACATATCTTAAGTACTACTATCGCTAAGGGGAGTCCTGCGTCCTAGAAGACGGCGATAGTAGGTGTGGTCTAATAGGCTAGCGCGACGGCTCTATATATCTGCTTAAGAACTTTGTTAAGTGCGTTAATGTGCCAGCCTAGTTAGGTGCTTACCTTAGCGCTTCTTAATTAGCACATGATTCTAGAGGGCTTGGTTCTGCCTCTATACTAGGCTTCCGCACCGTAAAGGAGCCGTGGGAGGACGTAGGCGATCACCGCCTTGCAGAGGGACTTTGGTAGGGGGCCATGTTTAATCCGAGCTAAGCTGCGGATGTAGTGTGCGACAACCCTTGTCTTAGCAGCGCGAGTCGCGACGTGGGCCTTAAAGGTTAGCTTCCTGTTAAACTATACGCCTAGCTAGCGCAGGGCCCCGTTCCCACTCCTAGGGAGAATAGGGTGTATGGTAAGGTTCTCGTTAACGATACAGGGAGGCGCGTAGTCTCCTTTCTGCTATGTAAGATGTATTATTTCGAGCTTATTTAGTAAGAAAGCGATCTTATTATCCGCGCTATATCTAATAATATTACGGACGTCTTCCGCGATTTATTCAACGTTGTAGTCTAGGCTGTAAGTGGCTCTATATAGGCAAATATTGTCAGCATATCCAAATCGTAGCGTGGTGTCCTAGAGGAGAAGTTCCGCCAGGTACAGCATATAGATAACCGGTAAGAGGGGCGAGCCCTGTGGGGTGCCGCAGGCCACTAGGTGGCGGCCGGATTGGTGTTGGCCATGGCGGACAAGTATGTGTTGGTTTATAAGAATATTGCGCGTGAGCACGAGCACTTTTTAGTGCTAGCCTTATCCTTTTATTTAGTGTAGTAGGCGATTGACGAGGAGGGCGTTAAAGGCCCTAAGCATGTTCATAGTAACTATAGTAACGTGCTGGCCTTTGCTAAAGGCCAGTTCTACGTCGTGGGTAAAGGTGGCAATTAAATCCATAGCTAACCTTTTTAGCAGAGCCCCTCTATATTAGGGGCTTAGTACGCCATGCAGCACAGCTAAGTGGGCTATGCGCTGGGCGACAATCCTTTCGAATCCCTTGCCGAGGCAGAGTAGCATGGCGAGGGGTCTCATAGAGCCTGGAACCGTGTAGTCCTTCTTGCCATGCTTCCTAATAAACACGATCTCTCCGTCC
The DNA here is from genome assembly GCA_010015655.1 of Bimuria novae-zelandiae CBS 107.79. NCBI lineage: Eukaryota > Fungi > Ascomycota > Dothideomycetes > Pleosporales > Didymosphaeriaceae > Bimuria > Bimuria novae-zelandiae. Next base: position 93,421 of record ML976789.1, read on the forward strand.
TTCTAGGCGGCGGGGTAGTGATTAAGCTTAAGTAGGTCGCGGTAGATGTCGCAGACGTACTGTCTAATATAGTTCCAGCATGCTGTAAGCAGCCAGACGGTTATACTATCTGCGCCTAGTAAGGTGCTAGAGACCCTAATTACGCAGCGCTCCGTCTCTTTAATAGACAGGTATGTGTCCTAAGGGATTATAGGGTTCTCTTGTAGGGAGGGCAGTTCTAGCAGGTCGTTCTTTAGCGTAAATCTATAAAGTAGTGCTTGTTAAAGCATCTTAGCCTTGTCCTTGTCCTTAGTCGCCTCTACGCCTCTAAAGACCATTAGCGCCTGGGTCCTAGTAGGTTCTAGCTTATGCTAGTTAATAATTTAGAAAAGTTCTTAGTTATTTACCGCGTTGTCTATAGTGTATTGCTAGTATTCCTTCTTTACTTTGCGGACTATTGCTAAGAAGGTGCGCGTCTCCTCGGAGGGACCCCGCCTAGTATAGCTATCTAGCGAGTTTAAGTGTGCCTGGTAAGCTTGTTTGCAGGCGTCCGTCCACCACGGCGCCAAATGGCCTGTCCCTCTTTTCTTCCTGCCTGCTATCTCTAGGGCGTTTATAAGGACTTCTTCTAGGGCAGCAACGCGCCTGTCAACGTGCTTGCGAGTCTGTGGCCCGTTTAAGCTAGGGGTGCCCTTTATCCTATTAGTAACAGCGTTAATGAATAGCGGGAGCTTTGTAGTAGGGATTCTATATTAGAACTGGTTAAGCGGCTCCTGTCTCTTGCCGGGTATCGTAGTAACTAGCGTGTTGTAGTCTGAGCCGCAGTTTATGTCCGCTCGTACCGCTGTGGTAGCGAAGGGGATGTTACAGAAGGAGAGGTCTATAACGTGTCCCGCACGGTGGGTGGGGACCCCAGGCTCTCTAATATAGTCTATGCCGCTGTCTGTAGCCTATTAGGCCAGTTCGGCGCCGCTATGTGTAGTCGTGACACCAGGTTCGAATATGTTATGTTTAGCGTTAAGGTCGCCCCTAGCTAGGCATCTGTTAGGCAGGGTAAGGTGGGTAATGTAGTTAAGAACGGGCGTAGTCTGTGGCGCCTAGTAGGCATTAAGTATTAAGATTCCGTTAACGTTAATCTACTGCATATCCTAGTTATAGAGTGGAGTGCGTGGTGTGATTTTTAATTAGTTTCCCTTACGGGTAAAGATAAGGACCTAGGGGCAGTCTACCTCCCAGGTCTCCTAGCTATCCTAGCCATCCACTAGTAGGTAGAGGTTATAGCCAGGGTGGTTCGAAGTGCGTGTGCCTAGCCAGGTAGCCGGCTCTTGCATACAGATGACGTCGATGCCCTCCCTAAAAGTAATCTTAAGGGTGGCTGTATGTGCTGGGCCGCTTTTACTAATATTTATCTAGCATACTTTAATATTAGGCTCCCTGCGTGGGGTGGGTCTGCGGCGGTTGTTCCTTATTAGCTTAAGGATTCGTCCATGGTCTAGTCCTCCTGTAAGGAGGACTATGTGTGCTCTTCCTGTCTCGCGCTTCTAGCAAAAAGCGCGGCGAGGTTTAGGCTGCCGCTTGTAGGCGCAGAGGACCGCATAGGCCTGTTCGATAGGCGTGGAGCGGCTTGTCGTGAGGCGGTGTCAGGGTACGGGGTCGAGCGTCGAGGTCCTCTTAGGGGACGATGGCTTTGGGTCACCAGTTCCTGCTCTGGCTAACTTGGTATTATTAACACAGGCTCAGTTTGGTTATTGTCTTCTCCGCTAGGGGAGGTGCCCTAGCCCTGGGCGGTGGGCTTAGGTTAAGGGTGTAGGTTATGCAACTAGTTAAAGGCCTTTTATCTAGCGCGTCTTAGTGTTGCTAGTTCGCGGCGAGTTAGTTAAATAATACGGCTATTTACTCGCCTAGGTTTAACTAGGCAGGTGGGGTTGTCTGCGGCGTGTAGGCCACGATAGTTAGGGTATTATTATTTATAAGCGCAGTCGTCTCCTATTAGGCCTTCGTGCTCGCTAGGTTTCTTTCTATAGTTACGGTAGCAGGGTGTGCGTATATAGCGTGCTACGTTGCAGTAGCCCTGGTAGCCAGGGTTATAGCGTTCTATAGCTCGCTTCTTACTTATCTCGCGGGAAAGGTCGCTGGCACTAAAGAGGCAAAAAGCCACCGCAGGCTTTTTAAAGGACACTATCTAGGTAGTATGTCTAAATTAATTAGGGCCATGTTAAGAAGGATAATAGTTTACAGGGTGTTATTTTGTCTGCGTGTAAACCTTATCCGCTATTATTTAGAGGGAGTAGGGCACGTCTTCCCCTAGCAGCAAGTAGTAGCTGCTAGGTACTCTAGGTATAGTATAGTTAACCTATCGCGTGGGTAACTTAGCGCTGTTAGCTTTAATAGATCTTATTATTAATTCTTTCTTTTCCTGTTCTATAAGTTGCTGTCGTATGTTGTTGGAGGCTAGGGTGATGGCCCACCCAGTGCAGGTCCTTGTGGCCGTAGGGATAGCGCTAGGGTCGAGCCCTGTAGCGGCGCAGATAGCCGTTCGTATAGTAAAGGCAGAGATCTGGCCTAACTGGTTAGCCAGGTCCGCGACTGTAAGTAAAATCCGTGGGTCTATTGCCTATCTAGGTGTGGTTTGCTACTTATCCGTGGTTATGGATTTTCTGCTGCTGCCTGTGGTCGTCGTGTATCCGCTGTCTCTGTAGGAGGCGGATGCTACGCTTGCCTATGTCCTTTAGGGCTAGGCGGCAAGGCCGCTGTCGCTGTCCGTAGTGTAGGCGGTGGTTGTCGAGTCGTAGCCGGTCCTAGCTACATTCGGACGAGGGCTTGGCGTAGCCGAATTTTTTAGTGTCTATATAAGGCGGTTGCGGAGGGTAGAGGCAGCCGCTAGCTCCTCTAGGCGCTTAAGATTAGTAACGCAGTAGTTAATAGCTTTAGCTATAGCTATTATAACTTTCTTTTAGGTCTCTGCCGCCTTGCGCGTAGCCGTAAGGTGGGAGGTAAGGGCATTAGCCGCTGTGTCTGTAGTAGCTTCTGGGCGGATAGGCACGCCTCCACCAAAGGAAAGGCGTCTAGGAGGGTAGATATCGGTCTGTTAGCGCTTCCTAGAGGGGTGCTGGATGTTAGTCTGTCGTGTAGACTCAGGGTCTGCGGGGCGGGTCGCTATAGAGGCCCCCGGAAGGGGCCTCTAAGGCGTCTCCATCGCTATTATCAGCCCACCGCACGCGTGCGGTGCCTGAGGATGGCTAGGAGTAGGATTTTAGGTGAAAGTGAGATGAACGGGATAAAGATTTCGCAATTTTTACCACTTTCTCGAAATTCCTAAAGTTGGTGAAGGTGTGAGTACTCACGCAGCGAGCTCGCGCTATACGTATACACGCCAATCTGCCAAAGAGTCTATTATATAAGCTGTATCGCACCGCCGCATATATACTCAATCGCACGCCCACAGAAGCACTAGGCTGAAAAACGCCGTATAAGGTCGTATAGGGACGAAAGCCACTCGTCGCTTATATAAGGCCTATTAGCTATCGCGCCTACGTCTATAACCGTAATCTAAGAGCTGCTAATAAGCTTAAATTACGCACTCTAATTAGCCACCTTGTTAGCTACTAAGGCACTAATATCTTCCGTATCTAGCTACCTATAAAAGACACTGTTATTATCACCCGCAACGTCGTATTCGAACCTACACTTTTCTTTAATAAAATAAATAGGTATGCATTAGGGTCAGTGCTCGAAGAGGTAATTAAACTACTTAAATATCTAGAAGAATATTAACATAATAATATTAGTATTAAAGATTTATTAACTACTCGTCAACGTCGCCGCCTAGCAGAAACACCTACGACCTTAGCTTTAGGAGCTACAGGCTCCCAGGTGGGGGGTGAACAGACTAATAACGCATTTAAATTAATACAGCAACACGCATTTAAATTAACACAGTAATAGCTACCTACCCCTAGACCTACAATGTCTACTACCACAAGCAATTAGACTCCTAAAAGTAATAAAGTACCTAAGGGCTATCGCCAACGCGGCGAGAGAGCTCTATAAGATATTAACCTAGATCTAAATAATACAAGTCTTATCCTTACTAGTAAACGCAATCGAAAGCAGAAAGATCTTAATAACTTTATAATTTATATATACACTATAGCGCTAGGAGCTATACCTCTTGTCGACTATCTCTATGCATTCTCGACCGAGATTCGCACTATACCTACTATAGATAAGATACTAAGAATCTATTAGTCTTAGCTACCACCTTTACCTAAGGCAGTAAAGTAGCTTAATACACATATATTTAGTAATTAATTCTAACGCGCTATAGAGGTTAAATAGTAAGCTCTACGCGCTAAAGGAGTCTTTAAGAAGACTATAAAAATAAAGGCCACTACAGACGCTAAGGTGCTACCACTAATGTAGGTATTCACGTACAAAATCGACAAAGATGGATACCTCTCACGGTTTAAGACTTAACTTATTATTTAAGGAGATCTTTAAGCTCCGCTTAATAATACGTACGCTGCTATACTCGCGATCCGTAACTTTCGCGCTCTTATTATAATTACTAATTACTTTAATCTAGAGCTAAAGTAGTATAATGTTCCTACTGCCTTCCTAAACGCTAAGATTAATTAGAAGCTATACGCTAAAACACCTAAGCTATTCCGCCACACTAAAGGCGAGATTATGCTAGTGCTCCGCGCCCTATACGGCCTAAAGGAGTTATCACTACTATGGTATAACAAACTACGTCGACAACTTGTTAAGCTGGGTCTAAAGCTAGTTAAAGGCTTTCCTTACTTGTACACGAGCCGCTGGCTCATCCTATTTATCTATATTAATAATATTATTATAGCATATCATCAGTCTAATGCCTATCACCACAGGTCTTTTAAGAAGGATCTGGTGGACCTATATAACATTAAAGCTATAGGAGACCTTACCTGGTTTCTTAGAATCCGTATTATACGCGATTAAGCCCTACATAAGACATAACTAGTCTAGGACGCGTTCATTAACAAGGTATGCGCTTAATTTAGTATTAAAGCTATAAGTAAGGCTCTAGACATTCTACTAGCAGAGAACTAGCTGCCGCAGTCTATTAAGGAGCCTAAAATTGCTTAAATAAAGCTCTATTAGTAACTAGTTAGCTCTCTCGCATACATCGCTATCTAGGGCAGACCTAACGTCGCTTGAACGCACGTTGTGTTCGCTTGCCATCTTACTAACCTAGGACAGTCTTACGTCTCGAAGATACGCTAGACCTGGCGATACCTACTCAGCACGAAGGCTCTTGCACTTAAGGCCTCTTCTAGCGCGCAGGACATGGCTAAGTATCTATCTAATAATCCAACATATCGCGATCCTCTCTTCTTTAAATCCTCTAACGCCTTATACGCTAACAAGCCTAAGACTCGCCGAAGCTCTTAAGGCTATGCTTTTAAGTTTAGAGGACTAATAATTAACTAGAAGTTAATAATACAACGCATAGTCACGAAATTAACTATAAAATCTAAATTACTAGCTCTATCACTTGCTAGCTCGTAGATAGAAGAATAGATACAATTCTTCTCTAGTATTAACCTTACTCTCGACTATACACCTACTATCTAGTGTAATAATTAGCAGACCGTTAGTATTATTACTAAATAGCAAAATAAGCTTCATACAAAGGTTAAACATGTTAACATCCACTAGCTCTAGATTCGACAGGAAGTTAAAGCCTCTTGTATTAACATTAAATAGGTCCCCACTAACCATATGCCTGCTAATAGACTTATAAAGATTCTACCTAAGTAGAAGTTTGTAGACTTCGTCCGCCAAATTAGCCTTGTTAATATTACTAAGCGTCTAAAGGGCCTGCGTTAAACTAATAGCAACAATCTTAATAGTATCTATATACACTAATACTAATTAGCTATTATTAACTCCCTGCCTGGGCGTCCACGCCAGCTGGGGGGTGTGTCACGGTTTATGGCTCTTACTCTACAAGATAGTTGCTCCTACCTTAACATGGTTGCGACTTACCTTCTTTCTGTCTAGGACTAGCGTTGTTTGTGCCTGCGCACCTATATCTTCTGTAGCTCCTAGATAGTACAACCTCAGTTCAATCCTTCAATTTTCCTGCGTACTGTCCAGCTCTGCTTACCGCGACAATTCAAGATTGACTACTCTGATACGACCGTAGGGATAGGAGAGGAAGAGGAGCAGATGGTCTAGGATAGAATTATGGTGCTGCAGAGAACCGCACTCTACCTGTATAGATCTATATAGAATGCAACGATTCCTGATATGATTGATTAATGTCTCCGCTGAGGGTGTGTCATATACCCAAATCAAGCTCGCGACTGCGGAGGGGAAAAAGATAAGCAAGCAGTTCAGAAAATATATTGCACAACGCTACCTATATGTCTCCCTTAAACGTGGATTGTGGATCGAGTCACTCGTCCATTTAGTACCGCTTACATAACCGCCGTGCGCCCTCGATATATATCTCTGCATACCGACCTAGAGATCCTGTACCTAACGTCAGCGGGGTCCTGTTGAGGCCCTGATGCTAATTATTGACACCTAAGAATAGAGAAGAGACCAAAATGGGCCTATGCCGCCGAAGCGCTGTTGTTGATGATTAGAGGAAGGCTAGACAAGGGTTCCGTGCTTTAACGGGACAAGGCGCCGCGCACAGACTATAGTCAACTTCATCCTATTTCCTCGTTAATCTTTCTACTATAACCGAATCCCAATACGCCTTTCATAATTTCAAGTCACGCTATCTATGTCGGGGGAGAAAGGTATTTGTCTTAGCTATCGATGGCTTCCTATAGTGTGTCCCTAGCCCGTTCGAGCCTATCGTCCTCCCTCCAGCGTACATCCGAATCAGTCGCAAATCCTCGAGCTTCTTCCTCTTCTAGACCTTGCAAGAGACTATGAGACTATGCGACTAGCTGCGCACTCCGGATTGCTGCCAGCAGAGGGAGAACTCATAAAAGCTCTAGGACTCGCATTTCGCGCGCGAAGATTCCCCTCGAAATCCGCCGACCGGTTCAGACAACACCTCGCGCGGCCCGACTCCCCGCTGGAGAGGCGTCTTCATCCAACAGCGTCGAACCAGATATGGCAGTGGACTATTAATTCCTGCGTCAGATCACGATGGAGATTTGCAGCGTCCCACCGTTACCGCCGATTCTCCAAGTCGCAAGTCAGGGCGGACAGGTAATGGCACGAATAGGGCGAGGACTGGGAGGTAAGCCTAATGTAGCTTGCGAAGGCAGGGCCGGGAACTATAGCTAAGCATTCTGTTAGCCAACATCACAACTCGACTATGTCGTCACACAGTCATGTGACCCTGCTGATCTAGAATCTTCTAGATACTCCACTTCATGTATATAGCCACTCCAACTTCCATCAGATAGTAATCAACCCAGTTCGCCTCCTGCTGTGGTACGCACACAGTTATGAGCCCGGATTACACTTGCAATTGACAATTACTAAGTTCATTTATTATTCTTTATACAGACCTTATTGTCGATAGCCGTAACGTCGGTATCGGAGACCTTATTGTCGATCGCCGTAGCATTGGCGTCGAAGACCTGATATAGACGACAGCCATAAAGTGGTGTCGCTATCACGATGTCGCTCAGCGACCAAGGAGTCACACGCGTGACTGTTATACTGGATAGACTAGCAGATTGGGAGTCATGGTTCCAGCTACGACGAGAGAAGGCTGTCGTAGACGGTATCTGGAAATACTGCGACATCTCAAAGCCGAAGGATGAGCTACCGAAGCTCATTAAACCCACGAAACTATTGCCCAGCGCTATTAAGGCTGGAGCAACTGCGATTAGCTAGTTAAATGCAGGCTAGCAGGCGATGTACAGCGATCTCTTTCACAACTAGAGATACGAGAGAACAGAATATACAAACCTAAAGCGGAGAGAAGGCGAGCTTCTTATAGAAATCAGCCGCACTATCGCGACTCGCCACCTCTACCTAATTAATAGAAAAGACGACGTCTATAATTAATTAATCGCGCTCAAGCAGCAGCTTGCACTAACCATAGCTACACGCAGTAGAGAGCTAGTAACTAAATACCACGCTCTACAGGAGAAGCCTTAAAGCCGCAACCTTAAACAATAGCTTGATAACTAGATTCACATTACAAATTAATGCAGGGAGGCAGACCTTCCTAAGACGACGGGCTATCGAGCCCAAGACAATTTTCTGGCAGTTGTCAGAACAATTGCTCCTAAGTGGGCCGCTGCATCACACCACGACCTTATTCTAAAAGAAACTATTAGGAAAACGGATGAGATTCAATCTCTAGCGGACTATGTTGCCCAATTCAGGATGTATCATCGACGAATCGGACTTACTACGGATTCGCTTGGAACGTTTGCTACACTAGGCGTTTCAGCACAACAAAGCCAAGAACAGAAAGAACGATCGCCAAAGGGAAATCAAAGAACACCAGAGTGTGTCTGTGGAAGGCGACACTGGTACAAGGACTGTTGGTACCTAGTTCCAGACCATCCGAAGAGACCAAAGAACTTCCGACCAATACAGGCCACGCAAGCCAAGGTCATGGAGGCCTTGAAGGACCCAGAGCAAGCCAAGAGAATTGGCAATATCCTTGCAAGAGATGGGATAAGCATAAAGAAGGCAGACGAGCCAATAAAGCTTGATGACGGAAAGGCGTCAGTCAGTCATGATCAGAGGTTTGCTGCGTACAGCTCATTCTCTGTTATACAGCCGCAACAGGCACAGCAGAAAGCGCCGCCTCAGCAGGAGGAAGGCGAGGA
>ML976789.1:103765-127611 GCA_010015655.1 Bimuria novae-zelandiae CBS 107.79
CAGGAGAGCCTTCGTTCAAGCACGTAGGGTAGCGCTACTCCCTCTCATTCCTGGCAGGACACCCGAGAATGGAGCTTCACGGATCCCATCGCCGTACCGTGGTCGCATGAAACAGACTCGAGCCCCTCGCAGTATCGGAGTTCCCGATGGCTGTGCATAGCGAAGCCCCTGGTTGGACATAGTATGACTTTGCCGCTGCGACATGCACGCCGCCAGCAGAAGCCTAATCAGAACCCTGTCTAGATCGCATAGACGAGTAGTTGCCGACGGTTGCGAGCGCCGCATTCTCCATGCGTGGCAAGAGAGGTTGATTGGTGGAGATGTCATGAGAAAAGTGGGTGTAGGCGCGGCACGGCGCTTTCTGAAGGTATATCTTGTTGCCCCCGAGCTGGCGACGTCCCTGCTCTCAAGCTCATTCCCCTCGCATTATGGACTCTTTCGCATTTTGGACCGTAGACTAATTCGTGGACTTCTTCGATTCTATCCCGGATCCTTATTCCGAACCCTTTCTTTTCGGGCATCTCTGGAGCGATGAGGTGGCGAAAGCAGAACCAGTAAGATCCTTTGTGGTTGATTAGGATGGCTCTAGTCTTACTTAAACGCTCAGGAACCGCATCATTCCCCTTCTCCCTGGCTCGACATTGATACGAGCCTGTATTTTCTAATGGAGGGGATGGCTGCGTCGCAGGCAGATGGCGCTGATGGAGCCGGCGAAGTTCTCACCCAAGACAAACTCCCCACAGAGAGCGCTGTACACATGCCCAACGAGGCCCCCGAGGAAATGACCGTAGCGGAGCGCGACTGCACTTCTGGACACAACAGCGATGAAGGTAGCATCTTGGACGTGCCCAGCGAAGCCCTAGCGGACACTTATATAGAAAGCGAAACCATCGTAACTTCGAAGAGAACACTAACGGGGGACGGGAAGGCTGCTAGACAGGGCAGCTATTGCGAGTTCGATTATGCGATAAACCGCGACACCCCCTTAAGCACACTAAGCGAAGAGGATAGCCTTACGAGAGGGAACACTAGATAGCGCAGCGACTCTAAGGCGCGCGGCGAGTCCATCACGGGACCGAGTGGCGATAGGAGGGCTGAGGCTCCATCAGCAAACCTGACTAAGGACGAGAAGGCCACCACTTAAGGCCTCGCCCTCGCTACCAACTGCGAAGCCCCCTTAGACCCGCAACACGAGGTGATGTGCGCCTAACAACCGGCCACGAGCGAATCCCCGCCAGACCCGCCGGCTGAGAAAGAGAAGGCTGCAGTGGCACAGGAAACCGTGAAGCCACGGTTAGACGACGGACCTGGAATACGCGCCGGCGAGGTGGAGGAAGGCACCGATCCAGGATCGCCCCCTTTTATGCTCCCTAACGTGGACAAGATGTCCTAAACGGAGGCGGTGCAAGCGGAGTATGCACGTTGCGCGGCTGCCATTATTTACATATTCATCACACAACACTCTGAGAACGGTGAATCGACCCAGGGCCGCGACTCCGCAACTGGAAAGCCCTCAGCAGTAGTCCTGTGCAACAGCAATAGCCCGGAGGATGCGCGAGATGCTGAGAGGGGCGAGATAGAAGACACTATTAATGCGACTATTACGGTCTGGCGTACGAAACAGACTTGTAGGCCTTCCGATTAAGGCAAACCAGAACGAGGTTTATAAGGTACCGCCCTTGACTAACCCTGAGGCCGCGGCTGACAAGTAACACTAGATAATCTAATTATTATTAACGACGAAGCAACTCCGTTATTAAGCAAGAATGTCTAGAAATAGCCACGCCGCCAATCGTACTGCCCCATATCAGGCACCAATTTAACCGACACTGAAGATGAGTGGACTGCATCTTTAAACCAATCCTTAGCTATACTTATCTCCGGCACTACACGCAAAAGGAAGCTTAAAGACATAATTACATGGGGGGAACTAGGCTTTAAAGATGAGGTAGCCTCTAAGCTAGATTTAACGTGGCAGGAGGCCTAAATACAGTAGTTTAAAATGCAATTACCTATAAAGTAGCTCGCAAGCGCCGACGCCGAACTGGTCGCAAGTGTTACTACTTTTAAAGAGATAATAACACACACGGGGCAAGCTAGCGTTAAGTTAAGGAAGATGGATCCTGCAACTGCGTCCCGGCTTAGCGGTGCCTAGAAAGAACTAGAAGAGAAGTTAAAAGGTAAGGGCGTGGTAAGAAGAAAGAATAATTAGCTACGGCTATAGAGGTTTAGTCAAGTTCTACAGCAGCTCGAAGATTATGCAGGAGTTTTAGTAATTATTTAAGAAACCCCGCACGCTACCGAGCGTAAGCACGAGAGCGAGGACGAAGACTATAATAATAGCAGGGCTTAACGTCGGGTGAAGGTTTGGCGTTAGTGGAAAATTTCTTAGTGCAAAATATTTTCTTTGGTCTAGGTGACATAGTCCGTAGCGGCGTGTACCGGTCTTTGATTTCCTGCCTGGGCATCCTTGGTGGTGTCTGAGCAAGAAGGGGTCGCGTCTGGAGTAGCTTAACGCGTCTCACAGGCAGGCGAAGTGAGTGAGTCATGGTGGCATGTGACATAAGGATAAAGTTTTCAAACCCCTAGGGACGCTACACGAGCTTGGCGGTCGATCCGGGCCACCCAAACATTTTAAGCCCACTATGTTCTCCGGCGCATGTATCCTTTCTCGTACCTTACAGGGTCCCCCTCTATTCTAGGCACATCGCAGGGTTCGAAACAAGGAACCTGGGGGAAGTTTTCGTCCTCCCTGTTACATTAATCAAGCTCGAACGTTTTTTTACCCTTAGCAAGTGCCCCACGAACTGACGGATTCCCAGTAACCAAATCAGTTTTCGATCCCAATAGCAATGAGACCACCAGCCACAGGCCGACAGCCATAAGCTTGGCATTTAGGGCCATTTAGGAATATACGCGATGATGATTATGTAGGACGTGCGGGGCGGTTTTGATCGAAGGTTCTGACTGGGGTAGCAGGTTATCGTCTATTTCTGCCCGGTTCTGATAAATAGAGTTTGGCAGCCTTGGCATTTAGGTACCCAAAACTGGAACCACAACATTATAACCGAGACCAGGAGTCTTATCGATCCAAAACACTGTTGCAGTGGGCAGAGCAAGCTCGCTGTTGCTGCGAAGCGAAAGTACAAAATGCTCCACACTGCTTGAACTATCGGACAAATCGGCGAGTAGATCTAATACAAACAAGCGAATACATCCCTAGTCGTGCCCAATAGTCCTAGAGCTCAAATAGGAGGTTCGGAAGAGGTAGAGGAAGGCAATACGTATACAGAAGCTCGCTAGCTACACAAGCGTCTAGGTGACTTGCTTAAGGAGGAGACAGATGAGCTGAATAAATATATAGAGACAGGAATGAGTCTGCAAGACTCCTAAGGCAATAGAAGATCAGTTTTGAACTAACTATAGCACTTATTAAGCAAATCACATGTATCTTATTGCGTATATACAAAAGATCTCATAAGAGCAGATCTTCGAGAAAGGTTTCCTGCTGAGCTTAAAGCTCCTGTGTTAATATCACGGTGTAACAGGTATTAGGTACGCGAGTATAGGTATTCCGCCTGCTTGTAACTACCAATAAACTTGTGGGCGCCTCTCCAGGGAGACAAATCCGACTGGGACACCTCTCCGGGGTGACGAATCTGACTGGGACGATTTGCCCGGGAGACAAATCCCGGGGATGTCTTTCCGGGGCGATAAATCTGACTAGGACGCTTCTCCTGGGACGATAAATTAACTGGGACGATTTGCCCCAGAGACAAATCCGGGGACCTCTCTCCGGGGCGGCACATCTGACTGGGACGCCTCTCCAGGAATAGAAATCTGACTGGGATGCTTCTCCCAGGACCCAAATCCGGGGACGTCTGTTCGGGGAGACGAATCTGACTGGGACGCCTCTCCAGGAAGAGAAATCTCTGGGACGTTTTTATGGGTAGAAAAATCCCAGCGCGGGTTTGAATATAAATTTAGGCCAAAAAGGTCATAGTTACTAGAGGGATAATAGAACCGTCTCACGATTTTCATGATATTTAGATTAGAGTTATATGTGTATATAAAGCTAGCCTCTAGCAAGTGCTCCTCCACTTCGCGCTTGAACTTAGCTATTTATGGCGATTAATAGTGAGTGTCAAGGCACTATAGAAAGAGCTCCAGGACCTAGATTCCGCATCCTGTCTCTGCTAAGAGTGAGAGTCTGTCTCGCATGAAGGCTTCGACACGAGCAACCGTAGGCGGCGTCTTGCCCAGATACCAACCGCTCCCTGCGTAGGTGGCGGTGTGCATGCTGCAGCGACAACTTTCATACGAGGTCAAGCCAGGGGTTGTGTTTCTGATCATCGAGGCGCCATTGATGCGAGGTAGACACAACTAGAACACAAGGTAAAGGGTGTGTTGTAGCCCATGAGCGATTCCGTTGCTGCTAGAGCTAGAGTTAGGACGCATACTCGGATAGGCAAAGATTGAAACACCGATGAGCTGATCAGATTCCTACAAGACGGGGAGACGCGGTCCCCTGTAAGCTCGATGCCTCGGACCCATCCTTCCACTCGAAGGGGGAGACGCTATCGCCAAAGGATGGCAACCGCTGAAGCCATCCTAGGGGCTGAGCATATCTCCCGACCGTCCGCATGACCCGGCACAAAAGGGGCATCTCCGCGTAGTGTGAAGCCTGTGCCCGCACGGGAGTTCGCGGCGGCGGCTCGGACAACGGGTTAATGTTTAAGCTAAAATAGTGGTAAGTCTCACCGCACAATCAATGACTGGGCTAGTCTTTTGAAATGCGAGACTACCTCTAGCTTCTAGGAGATAGTGGTGGGGAAGTTGGACGAGACTTAGGCAAAATCAGAATCGACAGTTGATACTAGTCCTTTTCATTAAAAGCTCACGCTATGACTATGTTAATTGTTTTAGATAAAGCCATACAAAGCCAATCTGAACGAGACTACGTAACGAACGTTAGGAAGGAACCAAAAAATAGACGGACCTTAGATTAAAAAGAGCCTAAATTAAGGTCCCTGTTTTAATCATAGCCTTATTGATGGAAACTGTGGAACAAGCGCCTTACTACTATTTTTTAGATACATACTTACATAGATTTAGCTCGATCATATCCTGGAATTAATAAGCTTCCCATCTTCTAGTCACAAAAGAAGGCGAGGTATGGCCCTGTCATGTATATTTACTGGCGAGTAATCATATTAAGGAAAAGAATATAGATCAATTTCTGCTAGCTACCTTAACCATATCTCTATAACCTATCGCCCAAATCGTTCAGGAGAGACCGTGCGTGTCCTCACACCAACAAATTCTTTCCCATAATATCCTCAAGCCTTGCAATCGCCGCTTTAACAAGCTCGTCGAAATCGTTAAATAAAGGAACGTTGTCTTTCCGGCATATGTACTAGACATTTCCACGTCGGTGGTATCCTGGAGGGCAGCAGACAATAAGCCTTCCGGATTAAGAGTACCGGCCTAGTTCAAGCAGTGAGACGGGGCTTATAGTACCAGGATGAAGGTAAAGGATAATAAGATCCACTTTGTTAAGGTTCGTCATTTCCCAATCCATTTAATAATAAAGGTTCTAATCTTTGATATCTTGCTTCCAGTTGGAGTCCCAATGGATACGGCGAGGGTTGAACGCAGCGATGGGGAGATAGGCGACCTTGTCTGCAAAAGCGGCTTGCCAGTCGGGGGCTTTGCCCATCTCGATGCTTCCTCCAAGGAACAGTCGTACACGGTCGCCAATATCCACCTGGTCAAGCGGGCCACAGTGTACAAAGGCTGGGTTTCGTTCCGGTTTAGCTGCCATGTATGCAGATAGAGTCTCCCCTTGGCTAGTTTCAGGGAACTTCATGGTGTAAAGTGATAACTGGACTAGGTGATTGTGTGCTTCTCGGAGGGAACAGGATTGATGAAGAATGATCTTGGTATGGGTTATGAGGCGAATATAAGTACTTCGTCGAGCTACTAATCGGATGCACAGCCTGCTTGCGCAGGTAACTGCTTCGTCGCTTGTTACTGCGCCTCGGTGAAAGAGGTTTCGAGAAGAACCCTGTACTGTGGGTAATGAGCTCATGAATATCACGGGCTTCACCCTGGGAGGGTAGAAGCTCCAGCCGCAAGGTGATCCAGCCAGGACCCCTGTGCGTGGTGTTGCAAAGATGGCTGATGACTCTTAGCTGCAGAATGGTCAACCACGTCCTTCCACTAACGGTGTAGAACGCTGATGAGCTTCGTTATTTTTTTATGCGCCTGAAACGTTACGGCGCTTGGATTAAGGCGTATGTCATCGGGAGTAGAAGAGCAGGGCGACTAGAGAGCTGTGTTTAAGCTATCACATTGTTGTTCCACCTGTACGACTTCGTGAATGGTTGAATTATGAGCGCCAGCCGCTTCCATACCTTTCTGACCAGGTTAGGCATTCAAGGCGAAGTGGCGAGGTACGTCGAGCCCGCCTCAGAACAGAGTGCACGAGTCATGAGCCTGTGAGCCCCGTCGGCTAAGCAGTAGCTTCGGCGGCAGTGGAACTCAAGCCACCTCCTGAAGTTACGCTGGAGGTATGTGTAGCCATCTATAGGTCAGAGTAATGCCAGCGATACCTCTTTCATCCAATTCTAGTGCTGCAGTCATGCCTTATCTCACCTACTCCGGCAAAATCAGGCGCACGAGACGCTCACTTCAGCGGCGTGTCCGATACCGTCAGGGGGCAAGGCGCAGCAGCTGCACAATAGCAAGGCCACGGAGGCGTCTCTTGGAAACAGTGGACAAAGCAAGGATATTTCACGAGGAGCAAGCATCTAGCTGCTGCAGTGAGACGGGCCAAGTGACTGAGTATGGAGGGAAGGAGCACGGAGTAGCTATTACTGCAAGGTTGATCTACTCTACATATTTGAGGTTATATACAATAGAAAACAGGATTGACAATACGTGCAGAATATATTCACCATCCAGTCTTCAGCCCTACAGGGCTTTTGAGCAGGGTATCACATGACTGATCCCTGAATAGTTACGTAACACCTCCGGCCGGTGTGCCCATATGCGAGGCCAAAAGGTGATAATCGTGGAAAGATCAAAATAACGGGGACCCTCGTTCAACGCGGACAAGACAGATGCAGCCTTTTATCGTGCGGTCAGCGGCCTCCTGTGTAGTTCTAATGATGTATCACTCCTCAGAGCGAGTCGGTTGATCCAGCGCTTAGGGCAAGAAAGGACGAAGCAACACGTGTAGAGAATTTAGGTTGAGTGACATGGCTGTGTAGATTAGCAGATCGAATCTAGATAGAGTGACTCGCTTACCAACATAATCGTCGTACGAATGCGAAGCTTCGCTTCGTGGCGTGCAAGAAGAGTAATTAAGGCTCCGATGCTAATGCATGCAGTTAGAATGGCAATTTCGTTCGTGATAATAACTGCCCAAAATAGATATCTCATGCTTCGGTTGCTACCTCCGGAGCTTTCATGTTCACGAAGCCTAGAAGACCCAAACCTAGCCATTAAAGCTGATCCAGCATATATGAAGACAAGAAGCACTGATTCATATATTGCTGGTGCATTCCCACGTCTGCAATTGTCAATCAGAGTAACTAGCCAAGGTCAAAGGTGTGCTTACATATTAAGACATGTCATGCCGGTGAGCACAACGGATGGCACCAGCGCTGCGTACACTACAAGCGGCCACCAAGTATGTGAGAAGATAGCTTGGAGAAGCCGCGTGGACTGGATGGTCAGAGCTGCTAAAAGGGACTTCTTAGGATCTTACATTGTTACATGCCATACACTGTAGAGTCCAGGTAATGCCTGGCTCTACCCGGTCAGGGCGGTGCTGGATGATGGATGCGATCCCGAACATGAAGAAACCAACTTGGACGACATCCGAACAAACGAGAATCCATTGCCGCCATTTCATGGCGCCCTCGACTCTTTTAATAGCTATATAGTCGCGGTACGTGACCGCAGTGCTGAGCGATGACCCAACAATGAAGAGGACGAGGGTAGCAATAAGGAGGCTGTCGGCCATAATGGAAATAAGTGATATTCCGCCTCTCAGTGGCGATGAAGGCTATATATGAGTTTCATCTATGCCCGTCGGCGGTTCCATCGGCTCTGGATAGGCTGCTGATTGTGTGCAGGGCTATGGAGGGCACTGCCTTGGCGGGGGAAAGGATGATATCGCCGCTTGGGCTCACCTTGCGTGATGAGGCTTTGACTAATGAGAAGATGCGCGTCGTACAGCCGACGACGTCGTCATGCCGCTCGCTAGCCGCTACGGAGGGCCTATGTAACAATTCCACCGAAGCACCGTGGTGCCACTAGTCGGCATGACCCTACAGATACAGATGGATATGCGTCAATTCCTTAGCGGTGCGAAGGGCTACTTGAACGGCGACGGAGGCGCCGTCAGCGCCGTCAGAAGTACTCCGGCACTTGACCCGGGGTGTTTTGAGAATTCGTGAGTTTGTAGACAGAAGCCGTAGAGGGACGACAGAATTGGCCACCTGATGAACACAGGTGCCGCATTAGACAGGAAGCAACAACTCTTTGATAAGGTGCACCGGCTTGCTCAGCCCTAAGAATCGACGTCTTGGGCATGGCTTGTTGAAAGGCTTCGTATACCTGCTCTCGCTCATCTGGAGACGGCATAGAAGTCAAGGTGTTAAAGTGTGGGAATTCTGCCCGCATCGTCACGCCGACACTTTCAGCTGGGTTCTATCCCCAAATGCGGCGGCACTGTGTTATACGAGACGCCGGTAAGGCATTCTTGAGAAATCGGCAACCCTTTATGGGCACACGGTCATTATGCGAGCTGCCTAATACGATGGGAGTTCCTCGGCTCGTTCAGGAGTGAATGTTATTGAAACACTGGTCGATGGCAGTGCTGTGGGTGAGGTGAATGGAGGAAGAATTCAAAGGACATCGTTAAGGACAACGCCTAACCAGTCGAGCCGATGGTATACGAGCAAGGTGCGAGCCGAACAAGTAAACTGTGGGTTTGAGGTAGCTCATGCGTTGGGAATGGTTGCTAAGCTCCACCCCTAGGCTGAAATACTGGGCGACTGGGAGAGAAATACAGAGGGGCGATGGCTGGGAAAGCGACTAATTTGCTACGCAACGCTCTCGGCAGAAGTCTGTTAGAGGAGGAATTGAAAGATGCCTGCTGCAAAGGCTCATCGTGCAGGACATGGCTCGGCGAGAGGCTTCACTCGCCCTGCTTCTGTTGGCCGGGGTATGGCATGAAAGGTAGGGTGGCGATGATTGCCACGTACAGATGATCAGCCTCCCTGGCTCTCTTAGCGAATTCTGTTCCAGGGTGAGGCGCTTCTGCCACATAGCAGACGATGGCAAGGCAGTATTGACGGGTCAGCATCCCTTTCGCAGACTCGATCATCATGCGGAGTGTCCGGTAGCTTGAGGGATTACTAGCTCGCTCAACAGTGCATGGCGAGGAAACACTCGTCGATGGCAGTGCTGTGGGGTAGGTGGTGGGAGGGAAGGTATATAAGACCGCAAGTGTCTGCCGAGATGTTAGCCATCTATCAGTTCGAAGCTTCACTTTCACTGATTCGCATCCAGGCGCTCTTGCACGATCAAGATCACCCATTTTCCTACCTTGCTCTTCGTATCTATAGAACCCGTCTTACCTGGTGGTTGTATACTCGTGTACGTATAGCATCGGTCCGTCTGTTCTGACCTTTTCGTTTATCAGTGCTTACGAGACAGCTACAATTGCAGACCATGCCTAAGCAACCCATGAAGAAGCGTGGGGCTGAAGTGCACACGCCCTATTCGCACAGCGATAATGAGGCATCCTCATCAAGTGAGACTGACAACAGCAACATCCTAGGCATAGACAATGCCGGCGATGAGGGTCTTTCAGCCGCTGTGATTTTGTTGCATCTCTCTACTGAGGCCGCAGAACAAGAGGCGGTAGAATGTTTTCCCGAATCCGATACGGAAGCCTATCTACTGCCTCATGAAGCGTCTACCAACCGACAAGAGTCACCAGTAAAAGATGAGGTAGATAGCAGAACGGTAGAGGAGGCGCGCACACAGCCTGGGGATCCTGACGAAACGATGTTGGTATACGTGATCCCTGTCTGCGATCGTCCGAGACCCGGGCATTGCGATTCTTTGGCAGAAGGCATGGGAGACCAAATACAGGAATTTCGATGGAGCATCCACCTGGATGTGACATGCGTGATCCTTTCGACCTATTTCGACCTCGACGCTGAGTATAGTGTTCCACGGCCGATATGCAAGCAGCGAAGCGAGTTAAGCCATCGGGGAAGAATTGAAGGCGGAGGAAGCACCAACACTACATCTCTTCGATGATAACAAAACTATCACTTTGTCTTCAATAGAGACTTTCTGGACAATAGGTATGCAAAATTACCTGTCGCCTGAAAACTCTACTGAAGATATCGAAGGCTATTCGCTTGTTGCGGCTCATCAGATTAATCCGATTTTTGCTGCTAGCTAGGTCAGCCCGTTTTTGTCAGATTAAGTTGGGACGTGTTTCCTGCCTATTACGATACAGACTTGATCGTTTGCTCCATAATATTCGCTTGAGTTTGGCAAAGCTAGACAATGCGTGAATATAGACGTCCTGCAGTTTGTTCATTGCAACGTGACGCTCAGTAATGTATTTATCTTCCCCTTGTGAGCCTTGACATACACCGTCGGCTCTTCTCAATCGAGTGCCGCATGTAATTAGGTATTACGTCGACAGTAAACTATGGCTAAGTTTCGCTGACGTATATTTGCGGCAACACTTGCTCAATACTCCTGGTTGATTGCCAACCTCTGCGATTAAGGCCAGCAGAAGAATAAAAAGAAAAGGAAGGCTAAGAACCCCAGCTTTACCATGCACATCAGCTTCCGGCTCCCAAGCGCCACCGTGCAGCGCGCCTGGTGGATGATAAACTCCTGGGGTTTAATTTAATTAATTCCATAAAACTTTACGAGCTATTCTACAAGCTCGGGTTGGAGCACGAGGCCGAGATGCTCACACAATTCTCTGTACTCTTCGTAGCTGTCAAAATAAAAGTGGCCAGCAAACAAGTTCAGCTGTAGGACATCACTCCGGCTAATCGTGTTTACAAAGCGAGAGGAGTAGGGAGAGCCAACACAATACAGATCTAGCATATTGAGCGGGGTATACGCCAGGTTCGAGCGAGGCGCGTAGAGGTGCGAGTGCTTAGCCATTTGCTCAGTCGGCACGCACTTCCCTTGTCCCAGTCAATCTCAAACCATCCACTCCCGGAAATGGACCTGTCGACAAGAAGCCACTCCACTACCAGCATCGTCATTACCACCGAGCCAAAGATTCCAACTCCCCTTCACCCAATAACTGGAGTTCATCCACTATACCAGCATGCCCTCACACCTTTTATGATTATGAACCAGCTTTCCATCAGTGCATCTGCAAAGCCTCAATTTTGAAGCAACCGAGGGCGCTTATTGTCCTTGATCTGTCCCATTGGGTTTCCTAACGCCAGCTTTGGCAACTCGTTCTTGTCTCGCAAGTATTGAAGATACCTCTTAATGCGCTGGGTGTCGAAGTCGTCGTTGAAAGGTCGAAAGAGGTAACCGTTCGCCACGACCTGCTCGAGAGTCGGAAACATCTCACCCCCGCCAGGCCATTTGGCGAGTTGTTTGCCCTGGATATCAACTCGACGGCCTAGGATCCGTAGTCCTCCACCCTCCAAGCTGGCGATGACGATATACTCAGGGTAGACGTTAGCCAAACCGCCTTCAAAAATGGGCGGACGGGTCATTCCAATCACTGTCGAGGCAACGTTATTCGTAACCTTTATCGCGAGCTTCCACAACTCTTCTCGGCCTATGGCGTAGCGGAACATTGCTGGCGAGGCTTGTTCTGGGGTAAGATATCGCAGGCGATCAACTTGATAAAGGGGACGCGTAGCCATCACGTTGAGCTGGTCCATAGACATGAGCGCGGTCGAGTGGGCGGCGTCCTCGATCATTAGCGGACGAGCCCTCGTGCCGCAGGCGGCGGCATCTTCGTCATCGTCACTTTCGATCAACACCGGAGCATCCGATGTGCCATCTTCGGCATCTTCGACGCTGAGATCGATCACACGGGCTCGGCTGCCAGATCGACCCGCCTGATCATCCTAAGTCATGTCAGCATCAGCTCCGCAGCCTCAGCGACAATCCGAATCCACTTACGCTATCGCCCACGCCTGTGATATGCTGCACCTCGTTGCTTGCTTGTGCGCTTGACTCCGCTCGATTCTCACCAAGCCAGTTGCCCGGTACTCCACGCTCAGGATCCCAAGTCTTCTCGTAGCCATCCTTGCCATCTTCGAGGATCTTCGCCAATACACGCCTCTGTTCCTTCTCCGTAGCCGCTGTCACCTCGCCTCTCTCCAGCACCAGCTTCGTCTCGCCATCCTCTTGAACCTTCTTCTCCACCCACGGCCTGCGGATGTCGTCGATATCACTAATAAACGAGTTGATATCGGCAACGGTCACGCCTTTGGGCATGTCGGCGGTCGGGTTGAGCAGCAGCAGCTTTGACACTAGTTTGCGCTTACGAGATTCCAACATGGCCCACGTAAGGTCGCTCATCGTGTTCGGGTCGATACCGATGAGATTGAGCAGGTCGGTCTCCTGCCACTTGCCAGTAGCTCCTGGTCCGATCCAACCCACCATCTCGAATTTTTCGTCCAGGTTTGTATTCGGTTCGTTTTCGGCGGGCGTTGTTGCTTCCAATAAGGCGAGGACGGGATGTGGTGGTGGTGTGAGTAGGAAGTGCAAGATAGGAATCGTCAGACCGTAGGAGAGTATTGGGTCAAGAGGTTTTGAGTTGGTGAACTACATCGGGTGGTGTATGACGATGAGCGTGAGCATGAAGGTGAAGGTGAACATAAAAATGAACGCGAACTACAGCAGCGCTTGCAACAGTAGGTAATACGGACGGTTCGACCCTACTACGGTTACGTTACGGTTGCTAGTTATTACGGTACGTACGCTACGGCCGGGGGGTTCGTACGGTACCGTAGGATTACTGTACGGTTCATTTTGGGGTTCTATACGGCCCGTAGTATATACAAATTTCCAGGAGGCTAGTGCGCAGTCACTCCTCGAACGCGATAATGCGGATACACTTCAACAACCACAGAAACGACTTAAAGAACCAGGCAATTGAGTTGAATACCTGCAAAGCTTTGCGATATTCATGCCACACCTATTGCCATGGCACGACTCGAAAATCCTTTGTGCTCTGGCTATCCGCATTATTATAGCTATTCTGAACCATGGCATAAACATTGCCATCCCTCGGCAACTTGGTATTGCCATTGATAAGCTTAGTTCGGGATCAGAAAAGATGCCTTGGAAAGAAATCGCCTTCTGGATATGCTATCTCTGGCTTGACAGCCGTGCTGGACTTGACGTACTTGACAGTCTCGCACACACTTGCATTCAAAATTCTTCGTACAAGGAAATTACGAATCTAGCTATGGGCCATGTTATGGATTTATCGTTCGACTTCCACTCAAACAAAGACACCGGAGAGATATTAAAAGCGATAGATCAGGCCAGTTCGTTAAACAACTTAGCTCACCTTGTCATTTTTGAGATTATTCCTATTGTAATTGATTTCATCATTGCAATAGGATATGTTACCCATCTGTTAGACATATACTTGGCTTCAGTCATCCTCGGCATCTCAGCAACCTACATCTCGCTTGGGATTTTTGCGAATCCCTGGATACAACGTAAACAAAGAGAATTAGTCGAAAAAAACCGTAGTGAGAGCCTGGTGGCATACGAAGCTGTGTTAAACTGGCTGGTTATTACCTACTTTGATCAAACCCGATCTGAGAAACAGCGATATAGTAGTGTGGTCCAGGACCTTGTCAATACTTCACACAGTTACCTTTACCGACTGCTGTGTGGCAATGCTACCCAGGATCTTCGCACCGTGCTATTATTCCTCTCACGCCACGTAATACCTCGTACAGATACATGAGTAGAGAAAGTGGAGAAAAAATCATACGCGTCACTACACATGTGGTTAGTGAGGTCTGAGAGGAGCGGTGGCACATGCATGCAGGGCTGCTCACTGGCGTAACGCTAGTGCAGTATAGGTAGTCCCATCTCACCAAACATGAGGTGCGATTGTCTGTGAGGCAAGAGAGTCTCTAAACCGTGACAGTTTATGAGTGTTGCCGAGCCCTAATCAATTCAAGGTAATCGATTATGGATCTTTTTCCTTTCGCGAAAGTGACACTCCGTATCTCACTTTCCGAAATTCTGTTCTGTAGGTATCAACGATCAACGACCAATAAAGCTATAAGAACTCCAAGCTTTCTTCATGCTAGTCTTTCCGTCCGTTTGAGCTGTAACTTATACTTGGTCAGTTATTCGCTCAAAATGGCCCTTCGAACAATATTTGTGAACGTTAGTCCATTCCGGAGGAATCTAATGAGCAGACTCCGTCCATACGACATCGCCAAACTAGCAATTGCCCTCGATTGCGATCTAACCAAGGCCGAATACCGGATTTTTATGGACGTTATAGACGATATCTTTCCTGACAGATCGGAGTTGAATAAGATCCAAGATTTGGGCTGTTGTATACATATATTTGGTGCAGATTTAACCAAACTCCGAATGCGCTTAGAGAAACCAATGGAACCCTGGTTCGAGAATAACCGTCCACAAATCTATGTCCTGGTCTCTAGCCCTGCACGTTCTCTTGGTTATACGGTACAGCCACGATGGGTCCCAATTGACTCGACGTATTTGGACGTTAGTGTCAGTGCCTACGACAATACGCTGACCGGTTACACAATTCCATGGGTCCACATGAGATCGGACATAATGGATAGAGTGCTCGGTAAGACCTTTTTGCATACGGGCTTACTGCATCCTGTGCAGCAGCAGCTTGTACCCTGTATTCGCCTTCAAGAACGGTCACAAGACTTTATATTGCTCTACGGAAGCTGCAAACCAAGGCAATGGATGGAGAACAATATTCTTAATCAACAAGCACGACAAAAGTATACAAACATCAATTTCATTATCGCACCGTGTTGGCAGCATTCATTCTTCATGCTTCACATGGTGTAGCAACCTCCTCTTGGGTTGCGAACCGTACTTATCGACCTGGTTGTGCTGTGCAATTTTCTTCAAGAGGTTCGGACGCCTTTTTCTGCCAAACTCTCTTGTATCTGTCAGTGGAAGTGCTTACTGTGGTGTTGTTGGCCTGAGCGCCTCATGTGACCTCGGTTAGCGCACTGTATATAGTCTCACTCGATGTGCGATCCGTTGAATATTGAAGCGAGTTGAAATTAGTTGCCGCGGGGTCACTTGGCCAGTATACTTCGCCGTATCCATCTTCATCCAGAAAAGTTGCTGTCATCTGTTTCAGCGCATCTTGGTGTTTGGGCGATTTCCAGTCCCAGAGGTCTATTCCACGAAGGTCTGCCAAAGAATATTGTCGTCGGAAAACGCGAAGATCGTCAATAAATGAAGTACAGCAAGTGAGCCTCTCGTTGCCATAATCAAGTTACTCACGGAGGTCTGTTATTTTTGGTATGTGTGCAGCTGCAATTCTGGAAGGGCTTGGTGCTCTTGATGTGCCGCAAACAAAATTGCTTGCCAGGGGCCCTGGGAAGATATTTTCTAAGTGATAAGCTAACAAGCTGTGATTGGTTTCAATAAGCCATAATTAGGCATCAACCTTACACAGTCGCAGAGCTTGGGGGTTCTAAGATGTTAGAGTTGAATACGATATCACATGATATCACCAACCTGATGTAGACTAGTTGCTGATCACGATTCTGCTACATAAGCGGTTTCTCTGTTCAGCTTGTTACAATCAACTCAGTCTCTTATTCCTACTTACTATTCTTCTTATCCCTTACATAAGACTAATCATATTGGACTGTCGCTTGGCATACCCTTATATACCGGACCTCGATTACTACATTTCTAGCAAAAGATAGAAGAATGGCAACTATAGTGTTCTGTAACTTGTTGCCTCTGGTGCAAACTTTACTTGCTATCGGTATCGCTAGTGTCCTAAAGGCTTGTTTATTTAGTAAGTGAATCATCGCTCCACTTGCAGTCCCTTGACTTTGCAATTCTATATCTTTTTATGTAATTGAACGCCGTGCTAAGTCTCGTAGGAGCCCGTCCAGATCATATCCCTAATACTCCACCTGTTGTACGCCCGGAAGCCTTGTTAGGACCCACGAAGGTTGTTCTACGGAACGGAACCGTTATAAAACTCTCCCACTTTGCCGAGTTCGAAATGGAGGGGGACCCGAATGTTAGTGTAGCACAGCTGTCTTGAGCTATATACAATTCTTACCCTACTTAGGCCTTCACAGTTCGCGCTTCCCTTAAGCATCCGTTCGCATCCAATACCGATATAGCATAATTATCAACGGTTCATTGATTTTCGCTCACACAACGCCACCAATAGACGGTTCCGTGGGCTATTAAGTCCACGACAAAACAAGCAACAGAGACAATGTATAACGTCACTTACAATGTTGCGAATCACACAGCGTAGCGAAGCCAATCAGAGATACTTTTGATAGTACTTAGAATGCAGCTCCCAGCGCAATAAGTATCTTTGGTATATGGTGAAAATACCATACTTTGCCTTCGCGATTCGCGATGTTGAAAGTGACGTTATTTTATTGTTTATATAAAACTATGGTTACTTGAAACTGAGGTACCTTGCTTAATTTTCCACACGGTGGGTTTCCTGATCTACGGTTGTCAGATTGGAAGGGTAATCTGATGAGATGAAAAGATGATAATTAATTGAGATGAATTGAGATGTATTGAGGTGAATTGTCTCTCACTGAATTGTCTCTGGGACTTTCTCTTTTATCTTTGGGTTGCCTGTCTATATATCCCTTGCGTTATCCCTTGCGTTATCCCTTGCTTCATCCCTTGTGTCATCCCTTGCGTGTTAAGCGAGGGCGGGATGCAAGGGCGTAAGTGCGCCAGCCTCCTTGCAGATGTAAAGGACCATGTAATCGGACAACAAGATAGACGTTAACTGCTTAATTGGACACCCAACATGCAGCTCTACCTTAACAAGCTGAGAATACGACCCGCCCTTCATCACCTTTCTCATCCATCAGCGCAACCGAGGTCTATTCATAGTGAGTACAGAATCAATATATACCGCTTATTCTAAGAACCTATCAAGCCAGTCTGTATGAACCAGGTCAACTCCTCGGGACTCAAGCATTTCAAATGTTTGATTCCTAGATTCAAGCATTTGAAATGCTGTATTCCTGTCCCAATCATGGCCACCTTGTTCCCATCCATAGAAAAATGTAGTAAGCGCGATACTCTTGAGGTTTGGTAACAACGAACGATTAGTGGCAAGAGTTCTGAAAGGACCTCGAGGGGCATTTAGCACTGGACAATAGCCTTTAGAGTCGAAGAGCGTAAAATGCTGCAAGTTTTCAGGGACCCTAGCCCACAGACCGTCTCCTGTGACGTCTGATAAGGGAAGGACAGAGGTAGACAGTCGGGTTAAGTTGACACAATTCGATAATGCATTAAATACTGTTCCTTGGTCAAACGTCTCAAGTGGCTCATGTAGACTGTGGTAGAAAACTTCCTGCAGACTTTCTCCATGAAATTGGAGAGAGTCAAAGAATGACTGCACATGCAGATCAGTGGATACGGGTCGGCCAGTAATAACTACTTTCAGTTTCTGAAGTGCCTCACATGACTGAACGAGCCGTGGAACGATAGAACTCAGGTATTCGCGAATATTGATCTCTATGGACGTCGCTCGGCTTTCGAATTGAGGTAGAAACAAGTCCGCGGTCGTACCTTCGGTAATACTCAATTGAAGACTTCGGAGTGATGGGAGGCCCATGATCGTGTGAATTTGCGATATTGGGCAGTGTTGTATTGATAAACGTTGCACATTGTTCAATGAGCGGCTATCAAACGCATACGACATGATCTCACAGATCGGGCGACTATCGCAACGGGCTGAGCGTCCATCGCAGCCGAAGGTGCGTAGCCTTGGGAAACGGCAGGTCGAATATCGCATGTCGAAGCTCAAAAGCGCTGGAAGTCTGCTTAAAAGCAAACCGACCTGGGTCCGGTGGCTTCCTCTGCTTGTACCAAGAAGCATAGGCAAGTTTCCTTCGTCATCTGCGGACACATAGGGTACAGGTGCCCAGATGTACGGTTCGGACACGTCTACAACCACGTGCTTAATAATGTCTCTATACGTTGGTTCCTCTACTAATGTGCGTAAGAGTAATGCGGCGTTCCAACTGGTGACGTGTACGTTTCGATAGAGAGCGCAAAACGTATAAGAGTGAGCCAGTCGTGACACTAGACATAAATTCCGTAAGTCGCACGTGTCCACGTAGTTGAGGATTATCTCGAATACGTCAATGTTCAATTTGGTGATAAAACATCGACGATACTTGGGTAGAACTTTGTTCAGGAGCCTAAGAAGTGATCGTTTCATTATTGCAATAGCACACCAGAGACAGATACCTTCGGTGTTAAGTATTTGCCCGTGCTTAGAGAAAGCGCGTCGATGAAAGTGAATTTTCATTTCTGGACACCAACACGCCTAGCACGAAATTCGTTTTTCACTTTCTCCCATTCCTTAAAACCACACCCAGCACGAAACTCGCTTTTCACTTTCTCCCATCCCTTAAAACAAATAGAGATGGCAGGAGCTGGGGGCTTCCTGACACTGCTATTCATCGTTACCTTAATGGAGATGGCGTCATCTTTTTTAGCAAGTACTTTCATGAATTTTTATCCCTTTCGCAGCAGCCTTCTCCGAAGGCTACTTCCCTCCGAGATTTCCAATTTATTGACTGTCTTGAGCTGCAATATTTCGCAACCAGAGCGGCTGACACACATAGATATATTGCATGAGATCTTTCAAGACATACAAGAGTTAAAGATGATGCTCGACCTAGGCCTGACGGTCCGAATTTTTGGTTCCGACTTGCATAGACTAAAAGCAAAGATTGATGTAAGGTTGCGTGGAAGTTAATTGAGTAGCTAATCTATAGAGCTATATACTGTGTGCGTTACGTGCACGGACTGCATGTGCATGGGTGGCCCATGCTTCATGCCCTAAACCGTCACAATTGACAACCCTTGGACGACACAGAACTCTGAAGGTTTCAATGGCAACAATTTTCGTCTTAATAAGTGGACAACATCCCCAAATGGCCTTCCTATCTTACACAAATATTTTAGACACATATCCTGTGTAGGAAAATTTTTGGAAAATTTGGGCATCCTTGAGCTTTAAGATCTGTTTCCTAATGAAGTCGTCAAAGACATTGCCATGCTGTCGAAGTGGATGCTCTGCACGCCACATCTGTAAGGGATAAGTAGAGTAACGTTAGCATTTAGGAATGAGAGACTGAGTTGATTGTAACAAGCTGAACAGAGAAACTGCTTAAGTAATAGAATCGTGATCAGCAACTAGTCTACATCAGGTTGGTGATATCATGTGATATCGTATTCCACTCTAACAACATCTTATTGGATGCCTTCCAACCACAGCACCAGGCTGGATCCCTGTCTTCAGCACGCAGAGAGGCATTAAACTAAGGACATATATTTTATGCTACCAAGAGTACATGACGAAGGTATTGTACATGGACAACACTCTTATATGCAAATTATTTGGTCATCAGCACACCACAAATCTGCTTGGGCATCTAGTTGACCTAACATCGCCTTGCTAGCTTCTCCAAGGCAATTCCCGCGAACGGTTGACGCTCGTTGCTCGCTGGACTATGAAATTCCTACACAGAACCACACAACGGATGGGTGCATCATCTTAAACACCATCCACCCACTCAACGCAGCCATTACTCTTACTTTGCCATAATTCTATACGCAATATGTTAAGGCGACTTCTCAGATCAAGACACCTTATATGCGAAGCGAGTTCTTTCGACCCCTCGAAGTTTTTAAGGTCTTCAATGCAGAGTTTGGCGTTGGATGCCCTTCGGCCGCGTGGAAAAGCATGCGAGGCATAGCAATACAATAGACACGGCTTTTCCCATTTTCGTATATCCTAAATGTGGCTGTTGGAATGAACATGCCCTAACGTTAATTGCTTCGCTTGTTCGGGAGGCACAGACGGCAGTAGAACCAAGCAGTGCAGGAGTAATCGCAACCATTTTCTAGTGGGTCAGAGTAGATACGCATCGATTTATTTATATGGTGGCTTTACAAGTTTGTTCTAAGCATAGTTGTAAAGCATAGAGCTTCTATACCAATGTGTCCAATTACATAGTCCTTTGCACTTGCAAGGTGGCTGGCGCACCTGTACCTTTGCCTGAGATACATTCCTTCTCCCTTGATACTGAATGCGAGAAAGGAATGAAGCTCTGTTGCTGCAGGAACCTTTGTTCACAGTGAAGGGAACAGTAAGGACCGTGGGAGAAAGAACGACCGTGCGAGAAAGAATGACTAACTTAATGTCTGGGAAGAAAAAAGAAAAAGAAACTTGTAAACACGGCGAAGCTAGAAAGCTAGCCTAATGAACGTGTAGTTTGAGCAAAGAGAAGGGTTATAGGGATGGGTGAAAGGGAACCGAATGAGAGTGATAATAATGCGAATAGAATGCATTGTGAATGAATAAAGGTAGCGAGCGTTGTTGATTAGTAAAGTGAAAACGAATGACTTGCTGATGATTGACCAAGGGAAGCAGGATGGCCGAGGGAAAAGAGCGAAGATGATTCAGCAGTTATAAGCGTAAAACGCTAGTAAAATACCAAGCCTTCCATAGGTGGGAGAATCTACCGGTCCCAGGAATGCAACATATAGGGTAACGGGAAGCTGAAGATTTTAATAACACGGAACCAGATCTTACAAATCCCGCACAGCTTCCACGCATTCTTGGTTCACGCAGACATTTTCCAAGGTCCCGAGGTTTTCGTCTAGTTCGCATGCGTTGCCGTCGATTTTTGAACATGTGACCGTTCCAGCAATGTTGAGATCTCCAAGCGTTGGTCGCTCGATACAGATGGAGTATACTTTAGTGACGTTAAGACTTTCCAGTGGCTAGTACAATGCGTTAGTATAACACCATTAACCCGACTGATGTAGTGTACCTGGCAGGGAAGATCTCGACGCCCACGGCATAGAACCAGTCCAGGTTGTATACGAGTGCAGTCTTGCCTACTGCCGGGCCCTCGAACTTGAGGGGCAGCTAGCACTGGAAGGGCTACTATAAGCAACGATACAAGAAACATGGCTGGTAGGTATGTAAAGAGGTTTGTAGGCGAGTGGGGAGATGAGTGATGAGAGTTGACAGCATAGCGAGCTATTTACTCGTAATTATATATAAGAGTTTGAACAGTATATGGGTTAGTCATGGCGATGGAATTCGGAATTCGAAATCTAGATTTAGTCAGACCTTTTAAACCAACTCTAGCATTTCCACCAACCATTTTCGAAAAATGGAATACCGAATTCTGTCACGGGCTTTAGATATGCTACACTTTCCTTATACTTATTGTGGATCAAGTCGAAAGTACCTCCTGTAACGCAAAGATCTTACCTCGCGAAATATGACGTCCGAACAGCTTGATGACGCAGTCTTGGTGTCGCTTCCATGGACACCGACCATGTCAGAATTCGAAGCGTTGAAGGACGCTATACCGAAAATGGATGCTGAATTCAATTCTCGCAAACAAGTTGAGCAACTTGAAGCCATGGTCAAGCAGATGGCAGATGAGCACGAAGACAAGATGAGCGAGATGCGCCAGACCTTCGAGACGGCGTTGGAGCGAACTAACGGTTTCCTGGTTGTTACCGCCAATCACGTCGAGGAGCTACAGAACAGACTAAAGGAGCAAGAGCGGTACGCGTGCAAAGAATTGAAGAATAGGCGCTCTGCTAATTTTGAGTAGACTCAATGGTGTTCGGAAAGAAGAAATAAATGATCTTTATGCGCGGATACTTAGCTGGGACGAGTGGAAGGAGGTTACATCAGAGTGGTGCAATTCGCTGATGACCTTGTTGTTTGGGGATACTGTTATGAGTGATGCACCTGAAATTAACGCTCTGCAAGGTTGGATTGAGCAGAGTCCTGTGTGATTCCTCTTACGCTCAGGCCTGCTTCCTTGCTAGTCTACTACTATGTAGGCGCTGTAAATTATACAATTATTAACACCCTTGTCCGTGCTCTCGCGATCCTCTGCGTGAGCATATAACAACAAGATCATAAGGACCGGCCTATGCGCGTTCAACTGTACTGAGAAATTAACCAATCACGACTGTGCAAGCTCCACACTAAAGCATAAAGCACTTTAATAATCGATTGAAAAAATTAAGCAAAAAAAACTAACGTAAAAGACTGCAGCATTCGCCCTAGTCCCCCGGAGTCCACAGCGTAAAACACTCCAGTGTGACAAGTTCAACGTATGGTCTCATACATTCGTAATCCTGTATATTGGAAGATACAAAAGTATGCTCCAGCGAAACTTAGCACTAGGTATAGCCTATCGTATCGAACACTTACAGGTTTTGAATATTTGGCTGACGCCGTTTTCTTCTCGTTGAACAACTCATCCAGAAAATCTACCATGTCTTTACAGCCACTCCATTGCTCTGCATTCGTAAGGCCGAAAACCTTGTTCACGGCACGTTGATCCGCAATGAATTCCATGTTATGCCTCTCGGTCGGCAGCGCATGGCCCTCCATACATTCGAGCAATACGAAGCCGAGGTCCTTCAAGTCAGAATTGTCAAGGTGCGATGCAGCACTCTCAGTCACCGCCTCGAAATCCGCTACGGTTGTTAGTGGCAGAAGCTGTTGCAAGAGGTTACCTACATAGAACAATACGTAAATCGGGCGTTGTGAACCGGATGGTTTTTGCTTGCACCCGATGATGTACCATGCCATGGTGCGCGAGATGACTAAGCGCGTTGAAAACCTGGCAAGTAAGGCGCCGAAGAACGAGCAGGAAAGGTAACTCACAGCATGGGCGATGCATTGAATGTGCCGCTCCTCCATCTTCAGATGTACATGAAGTATTTGTGCTAGGGTGAAACGGGAGTATTCGAAAAACAGCTCTATCGATTCGGGTGCATACAGTTAACCCCACCACACTTCAACTTGAGCCCACCAACTAATTTCCCGGGGGCCCAAGCGCGTTGGTGCGGCCATCTATTGGATGGTAGAGTTTAGTGTGGATACGGTTAACCCCACCACACTTTGACCTCGGCCCACCACACGCGCTAGTGCAGACCCCTGTTCGCTGGTTGGCTTACAAATCGAGTGGTCGGGTTACTTATCGGGTGGTTGGGTCACCTCTTAAGTACAGCGCACGCCCCAATTTGCTCCCTCCAACTCAATTTAACCGGTAAAACCAAAATGAGTAAGTATGTTGAGAACATGTTGTGAATGTGTTCTAACCGTGTTGAGTTGACCCTATTACCAATGACTCCCGGGCCGACCGTATGTCCGATGCCGCATATGATAGCGACCTAGACGACACAACAATGGACTTTGACAGTAGGCCAACACAAGAGGATGACACGTATCATGGCGAAGAAGAAGACGAAGAAAATGAGGTGAATTGGCCTTTAAACACATTGTCAATCTGTTCTAGTCCTGATCTTAACTTGTGTAGGATGATACAGCACCGCTTACTGTTCTTACAACAGGGACTACTAGTCCCCTAACGACTATGACTCTCACACAAATAGCTCTTCTTCCTGAGTATCCTCAAACCTCTGTTAACGGCTATACGTTCTGTGTTCATGTCGATCCGAAAAGAGCCACACCAGAGTTAGTGTTACAGGACGCACTCCAGGTA
>ML976790.1:0-124244 GCA_010015655.1 Bimuria novae-zelandiae CBS 107.79
CTAGCTCACGAAATACTCCAACCGAGCGTGTCCCTGTCGATTCTTAGTTATTCTAGAGTCGAGTATCTTCTTAATCATCCATTCTCTGCTATCTTTTCTCTGCTCTGTGGCCACGCGGAAGGAGGGTGCTTCGCGTTGGCCAGGTAAGGGATCTGTTGCGGCTGCGCGGAGTAAGTTCGTATGGAAGACGTTGTGAATCTGCATAGACCTAGGTAGCTCTAAGCGATAGGTAGTTGGGCTAATCTCCTCTATGACACGATAAGGGCCGATAAATTGTTCTGATAATTTCTTGCTAGGCCGTTCCATTCTTAGATTCCGCGTGTCCAACCAAACTTTGTCGCCATTCTTAAAAACGGGGGCTGGCGACCGGAATTTGTCTGCTTGCTCGGCATGTTGGGCTTGAGCTAGTGTTATTTCCGCATGAAGGTATCCTGTTAGTTCCTGCATGTTCTCAGCAAACCTGTCTACTGTTGCGACATCCAGCTGTTGGCGTGCTGGGAGTCGACACGTTGCCTGTGGCGGTTTATGGCCCATACGTGGGTGTTGTCCGTAGGTCGCAAAGAAGGGGGTTACTCCCGTGGACTCAGAACGATGGTTGTTGGCGGCGAACTCTGCCATCGGGAGCCAATTTACCCAGTCGTCTTGGAGATAGTTTACGTAAGATCGGAGGTACTGTTCGAGGACTTGGTTTGCATTCTCTGATTGGCCATCTGTTTTAGGGTGAAAAGCAGTAGAGAGTTTCGTGGTAATCCCCAGTCTTTGACATACTCGTTGCCACAACTTCGAGGTAAACTGCGGGCCTTGGTCTGAGACTATGGTCCTGGCGAGTCCGTGATGCTTCCAGATATGATGCAGGAATAAGCGGGCAACGTATTTGGCTTCCATAGATCCACATCTGATGAAGTGTCTTTGTTTCGAGAGCCGATTCGTTACCACCATGATGTTCTAGCAGATTTGGCCCGTTGTTTCTGACTTGCTCTTTGGTAGATTGATGATAAAATCTACGGCGATGTTTTCCCATCTCCCTGTGGGGACTTCTAAGGGTTGCAACAACCCTTGGTATTAGGATCGTGATGTTTTGGATCTTGCACAGGTATAGCAGTTACGGACGTATTGTTGAATAGTACGGCTCATATTCGGCCACCAGTAGTGTCTTGCTAGTAACTTATACGTCTTCCCTTTGCCAGGGTGTCCAGTCGTGCTGCTGTCATGGCAGTGTTGCAAAAGTCTAAGACGTAGGGGCTCGCTTTCCGGAACAAATAGGCGATTTCGGTAGTACACCCTACTCTCACGCTCAGAGCATTTAGCCAAGGGGATCTTTAGTGGCGAGAGGGAGGGAGGAGCACGCAAATCTCCTTTCCGTATGGCTTCCAGGATCTGTGACGCGACTGGATCTTGCTCATAGGCTGATGCTATGAGCGTCTCGAGAGTGGGCTGGTCGAGGGACTCGTCGTTAATAGTGTTCTAATTTAGGGTAATTGGCAGCATTCCTGGAGATAAGTTGTGGGGCTTTAAAACTATTTGGTGCTGGTGACTGCGTCGTTCATCCTCCTTGTTCTGTGGAAGGTCTGACGAGCGCCGTGTCAGTGCGTCAGGCTTCCCTCCCTGGCTTCCCGGGCGGTAGGTTAGTTTAAAGTCGAATCTGGAGAGGTATTCGCTCCATCTAGCCTGTCTTCGGCTTAGACGCTTAGTAGTCATAAAGTACTGAAGATTCTTGTGGTCGCTGAGCACTTCCACGGGGAAAGCGGCGCCTTCTAGTTCCGCGCGCCATTCCTCGAAAGATCTTATAATAGCCATAAGCTCCTTGTCATAGATATCATAGTTGCATTCTATTGGGGATAACTTTTTAGAGAAGAAAGCCACGGGGCGTAGGACGCCCTTCTTATTAGGTTAGGACAAGCAACCGGCATTCACGTAATCCGACGAATTGCACTCAATCGTACTTGGTTTATCTGGATTAAAGTGTTGTAGCACTGGCGCTGACGTAAAAGCTTCTTTTAGCTGGGCAAACGCTCGTGCACAAGTAGCATCCCACACGAAGGCTGATAGTTTCTTGGTAAGCTTTGTGAGTGGCGACGCCTTTTTAGCGAAATCCTGAATAAATCTCCGATAGAAATTGGCAAATCCTAAGAAGCTCTGGACATCTTTAACGTTCTTAGGGGTCGGCCAGTCAGCCACCGCCGAGATCTTTTCCGGGTCCATCTTTATTCCTTCAGTGCCCACGATAAGGCCTAGGTACTTGACTTCCTGGACATGGAATTCGCATTTGGCGATATCAGCCTGCAGTCCGTACTCCCGGAGGCGCTGTAGGACCTGTCGCACGTGTTTCTTATGTTCTTTCAACGTCTTGCTATAAATTAAGATATTATCGAGGTAAGCCGTGCAGAATATGTCAAGATATTCCCTTAAAGCGTCGTTAATGTAGTGTTGGAAGGACGCGGGCCCGTTAGTGAGCCTAAAAGGTATCACTAAGTATTTAAAAAGCCCATATCTTGTGCGAAACGCCGTTTTCCATTTATCCCCTTTGGCAATTTGTAACCGGTTGAACGCAGCGATAATATTAAGTTTGGTGTAGTATTTGGCTTTGCATAGTGGATCTAGCGTCTCTTGGATTAGAGGTATAGGATATTAGTTTTTTACCGTAATGGCGTTTAGCGCGCGATAATCCACGCAGAAACGAAGACCACCGCCGGGCTTTCGTACGAATAACACGGGAGACGCTACAGGTGAGGAGGAGGCTTGGATAAAGCCTTTCCCCAGATTCGATTCGAGCTCTTTGCGCAGCACTAACAGTTCTTCCCTTAACATGTTGTAAAGCGGTCCAAAGGTCGGTTCGGCGCCCTCCTTTAACTGTATCTTGTGGTCGTAA
Source organism: Bimuria novae-zelandiae CBS 107.79 (assembly GCA_010015655.1). Lineage (NCBI taxonomy): Eukaryota > Fungi > Ascomycota > Dothideomycetes > Pleosporales > Didymosphaeriaceae > Bimuria > Bimuria novae-zelandiae. Next base: position 2,870 of record ML976790.1, read on the forward strand.
GGACGATGCGGGGGAAGCCTGTCTGCTTCTTGTTTGGAGAAGACGTCTAAGAACTCGTGGTATTCCTGGGGGAGTTTCGTTCGCGGATTGATGAACGTCTTGGGTGTAAGGGCTTTCTCGATGTCCTTTAGTGATGCGGCGAATACCTGGTATCCTTTGTGACGTTTTTGCACTCTGTCTGCTAGGTAAGTGAATGGAGCTGCTCTAATCATGCAGACATTAAGGGTTCTTAGCGGCGTTGATGGTGGAATGCTTTGAACTCGTTTACGTGTCTTTATTCCGCACTTTTGCTGGCAGTAATCTGATGAGAAGGTGACAGTGCTGTGCTTCCAAGAGATTTCGACATCGTGGAGTTGCAACCATGGAATCCCCAATATAATGGGTTGTCGTCCCAGCTGCGTGACGAAGCAAGGGAGGATTTCTTTGTGGCCTTGGATATTAATAGAAAGTCGGGTAATATGTGTTATCCGGCCTGAGGCCGATTGGCGTCTATTGACTACTTCCAACCGGCGCGGGCGTCGTAGTTTCAGGAGTGGGAGATTATTCTCGAACGCAAAGGACTGATCGACAAACGCTATGCCATTGGCTCCGCTATCTACCAGGGCAGCGGAGGTAAGCTGACCTCTCTTAGTTTCTACTACACAGGGTAAGACTAAGTGGCTTCCGTCTAACTTTTCTTTTTCTTCTGTAGAGCAAGCCAATAGCGTAAGTAGATCTTGATCCTTTTCTGCGTGTCCTAGGCCGCGACTTTGGTCTAGGACTGTTCGTTTTCCTCTACCATAGTCTTATTGTCCGAGTCAAGGGTTGCCTTGCTCAAGCTGCTCTAGGTTCGCACCTGCAGCCGAGGCATCTCCTTCATCTGTGGGTTCTTGCATTCACCAATCTGATGGCCATGTTCGCCACACTTGTAACATCGTCCATGTTGCGCGAGGAGTGTACGCTCTGCTACGTTAGGTCGATAACCTTCTGTCTTCGTTGCTTGTGGTGTTATGCGCGGGGTACGGGTTCGATCGCTGGGCCAAGAGCCGTTATTGCGATAGGATGTCCTCTTGTCATAGTCTCTTATCTAATAGTTAATTTCTCGGTAGAAGTCGACTAACTCGTAGTAATTAGAAGGTTTCTGTAGTCTAATGACTCTTCCTACAAGTTCGTCGGACACTGCGTTTTCTAGGAGGGGGACCAGGGCGTTGTTGGAGTATCCAATTTCCGCTGCACAGCGGGCGAAGTTAGCGTAGAAGTCGTTAAAAGTCTTCCTGCCCATTCGCAGAGTGCGTAGTTCGTTGATAGCGCGATTTCGCTTGTTCCTATCTCCATAGATCTTCTCCAGAGTGGAGAGAACTTCCTCGGCGGTTTGGAATGCTTGTGCATGACTCGGTTGACAACGGGCTCTTATTTGCTGGTACGCTTCTCTATCGGTCCGACTCTTGATGTACGCGATGCGATGGTAATCCGTGGGGTACTGGGCGGCACTGTTGGTTAACTTGTCTTTGACCTTGTCTTTCCAACTGTCGAACATCGCCCTATCCCCCGAGAAGGTGGGTGCGTCGGGGAATTTGGAGTTGTCGTGCAACTCTCCTAGGGGCGTGAATCGTGACGCAGTCGTTCTGGCGCGCTTGACGGGGGCATGCTTAAAGGCTTTCGGAGTTCTGTGCAGCTCGTGTGTTCTGGCAAGCCGTGTTTTCGAACTCAAATGCGCGATAACAGCTTCGTTCCGTTTATGCTCCTGCTTAAGCCTTTCTACCTCCTGCTTAAGCTCGGCGACCTTTGCTTCCGCTATCCTCCGCGCTGACGCTTCATGCTCTCTCTCCCGTTGGTGGTCTCGGGCTTCTTCAGCCAGCCGTATAACTTCGTCCCGGAGTGTTTCGTTCGTTGTCGAGTTGCCCTGGTTCATCTTCGCTCGCTTGTCCATGGCGAGAAGAACGTCCCACCAGTAGTCGTAGTGGTGTTGGAAACGGGCCAATTGTTTTGCATCGTTCAGGATCTGGGACGCCCTTTTCGGACGTAAGGGGTGATTGTTTCCCACGTAGTCGGTGGCATCGATAACTTCCGTTGGACTACCCTCGTCCTTAGGCTCTGCCTTGGCTTCTTGGTTCTCGTCGTTGCTTGGTTCGTAACTGTCTCCGTCATCCGAGACGTCAGTGTACGGGGTCGTTGTAGGGTCTGTCATAGTTGTCTTGAGTCGTGTTTGTCTTTGGGATCGTCGTTCTTTATCAGTGTGGTCGTTGCCTTGGTTGTCTTTAGATGTCCTCGTGGACATTCTTTGTCTGATTCGTTAAGGGGTCTTGGTGATTTCGACCTTCGCGCACGAAGGAAATGCAGGGGTTGGTGCTACGTAATGTCACGGTTCGACTGCGACCTGACTCAGCAGCGATGCTCAAGGAACAACTGGCGATGATATTACCTAGTAGGGGTTGAGACTAGATACAAAACGTAGCACAAAGAAGAGGAAAAAGGTTTTCACGTCCGTGATCCTTTAGTGATCACGGACTACACGTAAATCCGTTCCGGGATAGGTCCGTGCACAATCTCCGTGCGTGAGTCTCACGTGGTCCCGTGACATCCTAGAAGAAGTATCCTAGGAGCATCCTCCTAGAAGAATTCTCCTAGGAGATGTAACGAGCTGCACGTGCTGGAGGCACGTGGCAGACTCGCTTACAACGGACAGGGGCAGACCCCACCTTGACACTACTATATATACTACACTACACAGCGATTCCCAGCTTAAGAATCTTGTGCTTACCTTTTGGTCTAGTCGAGGAAAGCTACGTAGTGTTGGCTCAGCGGACAAGATGTCCACTCATAACAGGAGAGATCTAATTTTAGGAAGGCTGAAAGAGTATCCCAGGGAGCATTCTTCGGGGAACGCTCAGAGCTTTGACCTCCCCCAGGAGATTTCTTAGGGGAGGCTTATTCTAGGAAACTGATGATTGATTGATTGATTGGTTCATAGGCTGTCCTAGCCGCCCTAATAGCGGCTATGCAGCGTACATCTATAAATGTAGGCACCCTCCCCACTTTTGGGACCAGAACTGTTCCCTCGTAGAAATTCTCATCACTTCAAACAGCTACAAAAAAACAGCCAAAGCACCACAAAGCAAACACACCTAGCGCTTGCGACTAGCTGTGTGTCAGATGTGATGCAAGGCAGACATGAAAGGAAGCAGAAGGTTGTTGTATTGAGAGAGCTATAGCGAGCGAACATATACACAACCGAGATGAGTAAGCAGGTGACAAGAAGTCACGTGAGGATGCAGTTCACAATATACTGAGTGAACTGAGGTGCCAGGCTGACACTGTGTACTGACAATCACAACTCCTATATGAATCCTAAGCCGCTTGCGAGGTCATGGCAGCGCTATGTTTGAGTCAAATTCGATCCTTCTACTCACTGTTAGCGCCCTATTAGCTAGAGACTGCGTTCTATCCCCTCTCTGCGAGGCTTTAAATACGGAGATAGCAGTCAGAGAAGGTGAGGTTTGGGCAACGAGAGACGGATGGTTGATGAAGGTAGCTTAGCTAAAGGCAGCAGCTTTGGCCAAAACATAGCTGCATGTAACTAGGAAAGTATAGCCGAGTGTTGAGTTCCCTAAACAGGCCCCATTATTCATGCACAGAGGCTGCGGAGGTCCAGTTTTGGACCTTCCAAGACATACTCAGGTTCAGATCAGGGGCTTCCCGGACTGCTCACCCTCAGATCAGGGGCCTCCCGGAGCTGCTCACCCTTAGCTCAGGTTAAAGCAGCGGCTGCTCAGGCGAGCGACCGTAACCGGAACTGGTCACACGAGAGAAATTTGCCTAACTCTAGAGGTAAGTACCACCTCTCTATCTAGTATAAAGAAAAGGATCTACCTTATAATTAGATTATTATAGTCTTTAAGAATAGCTAAATAATAAATAAGCTTAGTTTATAGTAGCTAAAGTACTTTAACGCGTATATAAAAGAGCGTATTATTAATAGCTATTAACTACTTATTATTAATAGTTATAAGAGCTATAACATGCTTAAATTTTAGTAATACTATAAAATAATAAAATTATTACTTTTTATATACCTCTATATTTGTCGCACCTCTTATAGTTACTAGATATAGGGTATTTCTCGCTATTAAAGAAGGTGTATAGACGCTAAGCTAAGGATCTAATACGTAACTATATTATATATATTACTAAACTTAAGTTCCTACCTTACGTTATTACTACTTTTAAGGCTATAATTACTTAAAATAATATTTAAAAAAGGTTTTAAGGTACTAGCCTTATTTATTTTTACTTAAAAGTAATAATATTAAAACTTAACGTTTGCCTATATATACTGTTACTATTAGTAATTAATAATAGCTTATAGTAGTTATAAACGCCTAGTAATATCTTAAAATTTAGGTTATAATTAATACTAGGAAAAGAGAGAATTTAAAGGTACCTAAATAGTTCCCTAATAAGCCTAGTTAAGGCCTTTAAAAAAATTATAAAAGGTGTAGTAGTAGTAGCGTATAAGCTAGTATTTATAAAAAATGGCCCCAATTGCGGGTCACTCAATCTATCAACAGTACTAAGGCGATCCCTTAGGGAGGAAAGAAGGGCTAGGGCGAGGGGGATAAATAGGGTGAGAACCCTGACAGTGCTAGTCGAGCCCTGTCTTGCGTTGTTACGCGCTAGTCAATCACTGTCATGCGCTATTATGCGCCGTCTAGCGCTGTCGCGTGCTATCATGCGCTGTTAAGTGCTGTCCATAGCTATCGTTAGCTCTCGACCCACGCTTCGTGACAGTATTAGCGTAAAAGTAGATTATTAAGCTTTAAGCTACTAATAAGGCTATTATATAATAAAAATTATATAAAAGAAAGTAATTATAGTAGAAAAGAGTCCTTATAGCTACTAATAGCTAGTAACTAACTACCCTAAAGGACTTTATAGCGCGTAGTAATAAAAAGAAAGTAAAAAAGAGTATATACGCTAATAAAGGTAAATTAACTTAATAGCATTATAAACTCTATAGTAAGGCTAGGCATAATTTACGTACGTATAAAAATAAAATAAAAGTAGATTCTAAGTAGATTAGCTTATTATAATTTTTTATAACTATTTATGCGCGTTCTGTACTATTGTGTAGAGTGTAGATTTAATAGGGTCTTGGCATTTCCGGCCACTCGCTTGTGCCGGCCACTCGTTTGTGGAGTACGTTATCTTACACAGAATATAAAAAATAATATAAATATAATAAATATAGTTATTACTGGTAGCCTTATAGCAGTAAAAGTTAATAATTTTTATATATAGTGTACTATTTTCTCTAAAGTAGGTTAGTAGTTATAGATAGCTTTATTGTATCAGCGCTAGTCACTCAGAGAATCTGTTAGGCGTTTCTACTCAGTGGTATATGGGAGTACGTGGATAAGAAGGTAACCAAGAATGCATTAAGTGCCAATAGGCCTAGTACAAAAGGATACTAAAAAGATACTAAAACTAAATATAATAAATAAGGAAAACTATATACCTAAGTACTTAGTAAATATTATCTTAGAGAGCCAAATTCTAAAAAGCAAAAAAGTTTATTTAATAAACTAAAGGGGTTAGACTAATAAGGAACCCTAGTAAAAGGGATATATAATAGGTCTAATAAAGGTCTAATATAAAGTAGTATTAGAAAAACAATCTAAAAGACTAAAGCCAATCCGAATTGGATTGGTATCGGGGAAATAGGTCAAATCGTGTAACTTTATAAGTTGGCAACTGGATGGCTGCATTACATTTATAGTATAAAATATACTAAATTAATAGTCTCTAGTATTTTAATTAGTAAGAATATATATTTATAACTGTGTTAACATAAAAATATTAATATATAAGATAGCCTTAGTACCTACTTATAAGCTTTATACTACTTTAAGGCTACTATAGCTAAAAATTTAAAAAGTAATAGCTTATAAAGTAGCTAGTTATTAAGTAGTAGTAGCCTATATGGGTAGGTTATTAGGCGCCCTAGTTGCTAGTACGTGGATTGCAAAAGGTGTCCTCAGCCGAAATGAGATGCGTGCAGTTCTCGACCGTAAGATGCGATGGATCCAGGGTTCTTCCTGTCTGATCGATCTCAGCCACCGATCCTACCAAAAAATCGGATGGAGAACCGGTGGCAGCATGGATATCTACAAACAGCGATGGAGCGAACCAAACGGGAACCTGCACTGAGACAAACTCGACAGGACAGCAGATGATGGCTGCAGATGCACGTTCTGGATGTGGCAACATTCGCTCTGCCTTCACGGGACCCTTCGCATCAAGCCGCCCGTTTACTGTCAACGCCGTCATTGGGAGTGCATCTGGATTCGATCTGGCGGTGAATGCATCCTTGCATTTTGTTTGGCAGGACAGCGCTCGGTGTCCCGATCTCTCATCAATGGCGACCCAGCTGGCTGGGTTGCTGTTGAGCAGACCTTGTTTCAGTAGCCTCTGCAAGGAAGGTGCAGTGGCGCATCCGATCCACGCCTCTCCACATGTGTGCGTTCTGTTCTTGGCAGTTGGTCCTCACAGATGTCCCTGAGCGCTCACTTCTATCTTCGTATGCAGGCTGCGGCGGCACGTTGGGAAGATCAGAGTTTGGTACCGGATCCGCGCGACTACGTTGACTATTGCAATGACCTCACCAATTCCCGTTTCCACGCCCAGCGCTGCCAACGAATCGAACAGGATCCGAACAAGGTGCTTGTTCGTTCGTTCGGCCCACATACAAATGTACGTACGTTCGAGACGACTCGAACAGGAGCGTCTTCGAACAGTACAACGAACGTTCGGCCGAACGTTCGTATATATACAACTTTCCTAATTAGGAAGGAGGTTGGTGTTGTGGTCGAGAAACTGGCTGCCGTCCACCAGCTGGATGTTTTAGCCGGCATCCTTCTTGACGACGTGGTTGAGGAGACGTTTGCCTTGCCAGAGGCGGGTCCATACAATAGGAAAACGAGCTCCGGACGCTTTCAGCTCGCCGGGAAATTCATGCGTAGGAGCGACGGACTCCACTTCAGATGGCGAGTCATCCAAGCTCTCGAAGCTCTCCGCCATCGCCATGACAGCTGCCGTACGCGACCCGGCATGGTGATAGCTGTCAAATGCCAGCCGGGTTGACTGGGTCGACTGGGTCGACTGGGACGACTGCGAGCGGGTAACAAATTGATCCATAACAAGATACGCTCACGGCTGACGATGGGAAACAGTGGGAGGCACGTCGACGAGAAAACTCAGAGTTTTCTTCTCCTACAAGAACGTTGCACAAGGCAATATACGACAACGCCACGCGTGGCACAAGGCCAGCAGAACAAGGTAATACTCCACCAATTAGGACAGAATCCCCATACTAAATCGATCAAACGTAGTCCCGAACAACCGAACGTTTGGCTCTAATAATGCGTTCGTTCGAAGCTCTGTTCGACCCACCATGCCTGTTCGTTCGTTCGATCCAAAACACCAGAAAACGCCGTTCGGATCGATTGTTCGGATCGAACGTTCTGTTCGTTGGCAGCGCTGTCCACGCCAGCCCATATCATCTGCGCACAGCCAATGCTTGGTGCATGGGATGGAGCAATGACCATACGCGCAGTACACAAAGACTATGGAGTCTGGCTTCATCCCGCTCTTGCACCTATCATCCTGCTCCGAGTCTCCCAGGCACTTACCTCTGTTGTTTTGATACCAGTCTTGTCGCAAGCCTTCTTACACCACGGAAAATAATGACGGCGTATCAACTGGTCCACCACCCCAAATAAGAAGCCGATATCAAGATGGAGAGTTCAGCTTGCGAGACTTACCCTTTGATGCCACACGGTCATGCGGAAAGGCACTCTTACCTGTGAGTCATTTTACCGATCGAACCACGAATACCACTGACCTCCTCACAGGCTGCGTCAAGTCCGGCAATTGCCATTGCCATCAATCATCGAAGGCTTTGGTCCATACCTCACCGATCCCAGGCGAAGTTCAATCTCTTCGTTGGCCTCGTTGTCGCTGGGATCCATCACCAGCGCAGCTTCTTCCCACGTCACCCCAGCGGGCGACATTCCCCATCGCAGGCTCCGGCAAATAAATGCGCACTTCTTCCGCTCACCATACTCCTCCCTAGAACGCTTTCCAAAACCACGGACCGCATTGTTCACAGGTCCAAGTCCAAGGCTAGAGCTCGATCTCGGAGAGGTATTCAACCCCGTTCCGAGCACGACTCTGCTTCCGAGGACGAATTCTTCGGAAAGACCCATGGCAAGAAGATGGCTGAGCAGAAAAATCGGAAGGATATGGCTTGGGTTTCTCTTATCGCCTACAAAGGTGCGCTGAAGATGAATCCCAAAATCATAGACCAAGATGTGACATGAACGGTGAACGAGGTCTCAAGCGTCTCAAAAGCAACAATGTTGATGCCGACATCAAAAAGGCCAACTTCACCTTGTTGGAGGTCAACAAGGCGCCCTTCTTTTTCACGCAGACCATCATGCTTGAGCAATCCGTCGAGATAGTCCGCGACGTGATCGACGATCTCAAAGAGGGCAGGTTCCTAGACCACCACCAGCTTTCTGGTAGGCTTGCCGCCATAGGGACTTGGCTTGATCATCCGTACCTGAGTATCTGGGTTGCTATCCCTGGCCTTGAACAAGAGATGATAGAGAGAGATCTTATTAAGTAGAGGAAGAAGTCTCAGAAATCCTCTGCATGAGCGCAGCAGCATCGGCGGTTTGTCTGTTTCACTGATCGACCCGTGTTTGCACGTCCGCAACAGCAGTTTGGCGCGGCGCAGCAGCTTGCAGCATTTTCAGCGATACTCGTCCTGTCTGTCCTTGCCTTTGACAGCACATTCATTCAAAAGTTCTTCACGACATTTCCTTGGTTGCATACACGACTTTCACATCTTTTACCCCCTGTATCTTTCCTTCATGGTCACGGCTCGCATATCTGGTGTGCATACCGCCTGTCACTTCAGCGTCTGTATTTTTTTCGGTGCGATATAACGGCCTCACATATCTCGATTTTATAGCTTAACGTCTAGTATGTAGTGGTAGACTCTCTCTTCGGAGGAGCGCAAAATTGGACTGACTGACTGCTCTGTCCTCGCGGCAGCGGCAGCAGCAAATGGAACATGGGTACATCACATCTCCAACACATCCCAGCATAAACCCCATCGTGACTTGTCGCTCGAGCACGATATCTCTCGCAGGCCGGCAGTTGGACGCACTGGACTCATTGGCTCCCACCGATATCGTGTTCCGCAGCTCTACATTTGGACGAGTTACATTCTCAATGCCTTCCCACCATGGCATTACATCGCTCTTACTAACGTCGTCGTCGTCGTCGTACACCGAGCCACGTCCGTCACTGCCCTCGCTGTTTCGCGCGTTCGCGTTCGTATACCGTGCCCGTGCACCCAACGCGCGCCGTCGGCCAACGCGCGGAATTGGCCCTAGTTATCACTAGCAAACTTAGGGCCGTAGAGTCATATACAATAGTTATTATCACTAGATTTTCTAGTAGAGTAATCTATAGGCCTATGCGACAGAATTTGCTACTAAAATTTACGTAGTTAAAGTATTTTATAATTATAGCTATTTACTATAGGTGCAAGTGCTAAGCATAGCTTATAAGTAACACTACTACTTTATATAGCTATAGAACTACGTTTCTACCTCTTTTTAACCTCTTATTACTATAAGGCCTTACGCTTACGTTTTTATGTAGTTTAAAATCTATTTTAAAAGTCGTGCTACTATTTTTTACGTGCTCTTTTAGCTTTACGCGTATTAATAGCTTAGCGCTCTTCTATACGCTTTCTCTCTTACTCTTCCTTTTCTTTTACTACTATCTAGCGCTTCTCTTCTATAATTTACTTTTTATACGCTATAGTAGTAGCCTTTAACTTTCTTACCTCTTCTTTTTAGAACTCCTCCTTCTCTGCCTTACGCTTTACTAACCTCATCCGTGTGCGCGCTTCTCGAAAGGAGCAAGGAGTCCACATCATGTACAGTCCCCAGTACTTATAGTGTTATAGCAAAGCTAGAGGCTTGCCTTGCTTTTCTCGCTTCCTCTTAGTAGTAAGAGCGTCTATTAGACCTTTATTTTCGCTCCTTATAAGGGTGTTTTAGATAGCTATATAGTAGAGCAATTGCTAAATAATTAATACATCCTTCTTTATTACACCCCTTAACGCACGCCTTACTACTTAATCTAGAACCCTTTACTATTCTTCTTTATAAATAGTAGTATTAGAGTTACTATCTTCTGCAGTCTCGGAGTCGCTGTTTACAAACTTATCTAGTATAATATTAGAGTTAAATAGGCTCACGCCCACTGCCTTAAAGGAGCTAAGTATATTTAATTTAGTAAAGCTAGCTACCTAGGCATCTTAGAATAGTAAGAAGAAGTCAGGCTTCTTTACTAGTACTAGGCCTTTATACTTAAAGAGGCGCTCTCCTAGCTTCTTTAAGTATGCTATACTAAGAGGCTTAAATATTACTATATTAAGCAGCTAAAGCGTGTGCGTGCTATAAGGTAGATAGATACTTATAATAATCTTGTGCTAGTAGTAATACTCTAAAAACTCTTTAGTTAGGTAACTCCTATAGCTATTTACAAGTAATAGGCGGTACTTTCTTCGAGCTTTAGATGTAGTAAAGCGCTAGAACACCTATTATAGCTAAGCAAGGTCTAGGCCGTCGTTGCTCTAGCCACTAAGTAATACTCTAAAGAAGGCCATATGTTCTCCCACTTTCACATCCTCCACCCAGGTGCTCTAAATATTCTAAGATTCAACCGGATATATAAGGCCTAGAGGAAGAGCAGATCCATCCGCGCATACACATGCTATAAGGCTTACCTACTTATAATTACTATCCTATAGTATCTGCCTGAAGGGTTTCTTTTTAAATTAACGCTTGCTAAAAATTCTCTTTTATCTACTAATAGCTCTAATTATAAAGCCTTTTTCATCTATATTATATATATGCGCAGGCTCTACCTTATAGAACTTAATTTTATCGCGCAGCGCGTTATAGTATAGCTTATACTTATTACTAGAGTTAGTAATATAGCGTTGCTAGTTTATAGATATGGTAAATTAAGACGTAAGCTTATCGTTGTAATAATCTAGGAAGCGCAATACCTAGCTCTTAAAGACCTAATACCTAGTAATATTTAAGGCGAAATCTTAAACTATCTCTTTTATAGGTAGGAGGTATTCTTTTATAAGCTTATCTATATACTTTACAAGCTCTGCCTCCTCTTATAGGCTAAAGTTCTAACGCGTTACTATATCCTCTTAGTAAGAACGCGCACTAAGCTCTACTTTACGTATTAAAGTTAAGTAAACAACGCTATGCTTTTAAGCTATTTTTATTTATAGGATTTTCTCTCTTAGAGGTGTACTTTTTGCTTCTGTAACTGCTTTGTTAATGCCTGTTATTGTTGTTATGCTGTGTTGGGATGAAAAAGTGTCATGTGGATGGTGTTCCGCGCGTTGGCCGATGGCGCGCGTTGGGTGCACGGGCACGGTATGTGGCTCCAGCGCTCTAGACACACCCCTCCTCAGCGATATCACCGCGACTTGCTGTTTGCGCCGCGCCGCGCTAGCGACGACCTCATCTGCGCAACTCGCAGCACACCGGTCGTGAAAAGCACTGACTCGTGTTGCCCGATCAACCATCCTTGTGTCCAGGCCATCGGCTAGCGTTACCCCAGCCGCCAGATGCAGATCATGCGTTCCCACGCCCCTCCTGGCCGCCCGTAGAATGGAATGTGCTTGGGCGAGGGCGAGGCAGATGCGGGCGTTGCATCCGCTTGCGCGACGCACACTGTAATGCCGTGGCCAATAAAAATACCGGTCGCTGGTCCTGCTGTGCCACCTCTCTTTTCAAGAATTCGGCTTGGAATCTACCTTTCCTTACCCTTACCCGAGTACATTCGGTTTTTGGCGTGGACGAAGGATGGAGAGGGGAGGGTGTGGGGCGATGAGTACTTTTGTGTTTTCTGAGCGGGATCGGTGGGGTCCTGGGCGAGATTGGGAAATAGCGAGGTGGGAGCAAAGAGTGGGAAGATGGGGAGAGAGTTTCTGAGAGATGCGGGTCCAGGGCGCGGCCACCACAGTGCGTTGCTTCTCGCTCACGCAAAGGCGTTGCAAAGCAACTGTGGCTTCTCGCTCGGCACGCCCATCCGAGTCTCTCCTCCTACCGACCCCCCGTAGCCACTCTCTCTCTCTCTGGGGTAGGAAGACTGCTCCTCAGCCCACGAACGCATCGCCCAGGCCATTTTTTTCCAAGGTTTCCCGTCAAAAGGCACGGTTTCCGCGGTAGAGCACGACCTCGCTTTCCGCATGCGGCCGGGACCAAATCGTATGATTGCTGATGATGGGCGAGGTACGTAGCTCATTTAACGTTACACATCGTGGAGACGCGCGAGTGGGTGTTGGCCAGTTATTTCTGCCAGCAGGCACGGTTGCAGAGGGCACGTACGGGAGATGCGCAGCTTGGTCATAAGGAGACTAGGAGGAGCGTTGAGGGTCGAGCGTAGCTAGGCGGGTATCACGGCAGCTTGGGAGGCGCGTGGGATGTCTGGCGTCCTCTGGGCTTGGTGTATTGGAGGGCAGTTGGTGGTCAGCTCGTTGCTGGTCATCGGTAGGAGACTCGTCCAGATGCTTCCCGTTTGAGTTGCGGTTCTGGGAGAACGTACAGAGATTGGCTTGGATGCGCGGCTTACGGAGAGGTATTTGGAACCTGAGGTTGAGGTGGAGACTCTAGAGCGCAATGTCACTGTGTTGGCGCCTGTCGCGGGGTGATAGATCGCACGGACGAAGCGGATTTGGGCGCATGTTGTTGAAGCATGATGGTAATGGGGTCGGTGGAGCATGTCTGTTGTGTCCTGCTGCTGTGTTGTCTACAACAGTTACTCTGTGACTATTGACAGGTGGAGGCCAGCCAAGCTGTCCGTCGGAGATGAGCTGGATGAGAAGTAGGCAGATATTGAATCTGCAACAGATCAGCTACTTCGTGTCCACTGTTTTTCCGTCTTGCGTGGCCCTGCTACATGCCTAGATTTGCATCTCATCTCTTCTCGAGGCCTCCATGGAGGGTGAACCTCGTGTTACATGACTGAACTGGAGCCATCACTCTGGGTAACTGCCTGAGCTTCTACTGCATCTACTACATGCCCGTTTAGAGCAGTATCCTCTTGTGTATGTTGCTGAACACACTGTTGAAATTTTGTCGTCGTCTGTTCTTGTACGCCAGGGTCCCGTGTCATCGAGCAACGGCCCGGCAGCGGGCAGCGGTAGCAAGGCTGACCCGGTCTTGTGCACCGCCCAAACGCTTGACTGCCGGCGCGCGTGTAAGCCGTAGTGTTCGGTAACGCGAGCTTGACTTGGCGACAACCGAAAGCCATCGGACTCTGTCTCAGGTTGTCTGTCTTGCCAACGATCGTGATAACCAAAAGTTGATATGATATCGGCATAAACTGTAGCTCATTCAATATAAAGATCCTGGACGTATATCAATGGATTGATCGGTGGCGGGTGTGGCGTCCAGCGGTGTTCCGATGCTGCTGTACGGCCCGAAGTCGTGCAGGCCCAGGCGATGAATGTATCACGTGAAGGCGCGTTGACACGGCATTCCGGTTCGCGTTTATCCGTGCAACGAACCAGTGAAATATGTGGTTCAAATCTCAACCGTCACCTTCGACTGTGTATCAACTTCGAAATCGCCTGCGAGAGATGGACGGCGTTCGAGATGGTCGTCATCGGTGGGCTCGGGAGCGGATCGTTTTAGCGCGCGTGCAATTCATCGACATGCGAGCCATGCAGACGCGCTGGCGACGGCAAGTTTCGATTCGTACACTCATTTGATTCATATTGCGCCAGTCGCTCCTTCTTTTTTTGATACCTGCTGCATTGTTTCCTAGCAGAAAAACCGCCATAAAGTCGCTCCTTCCTGCGCCGCCCCGTACCTTCCTCGCGATCCCTGCCCACTGTGTTCAACCCGGCCCCCCGTTTGCTAGTACGCCCACACGCACGTACCGCGACTCAAGTCGCACCCCGCAGCCAAACTGGATTCACTTCACCTCTCGCCGATTCGGAACAAGCGCGACGGAGACCAGACGCACGGCATACGGGCACGCAGCAGCTCGGTGCGCATATCACAGAGCAGAGGAGAAGAGGAGGAGAAGAGCGCTGCGGGCGCTGGAACAGCCGCCAGCATGCTCATTCCCAAGGGGTACTCATGGAAGGCGGCCAGCGCGAGGTTACCACCCAGTAAGCAGGTGTGGTATCTACTGAGGAGCCCAAGAACGTGGTTCCTACTTGGTGTGGCTGCTGTGTCGATATTGCTATGGAGGTCCATGGGCTCGGCAGCGGGCGAGATGCAGAGGTATGTCTCTGGGAGGGAAGCATAGCGCGTACAGTTCAACGTCAGGAACGAGCTGTTGACCAGGGATCAGGTTCTACTGCTGGGGCCCCGCGAAGTCACCGATGCGCATGACGGCGAACGAGAACGAAGAATGGTATAGACACCTCCAGACACCCGTCATATTCAATCCGCACAAGCCTGTCGTGATCAACAACACCTCGATAAATTACATTGACCTGAACAATGTGGAATCGACGATCCACGCGGTCAGGAAGAAGGAGCGAGTCCTCATCCTGACGCCCATGCGCGATGCATCGAAATACCTCCCACACTACTTCGATCTCCTGAGCGCGCTCACCTACCCGCACGATCTTATAGACCTGGCTTTCCTGGTGGGGGATAGCCAGGACGATACAAAAGCAGCGCTCGCCCTGGAGCTTGAGAGGGTCCAGGGTAATCCTGAGATCGCGTTTCGGTCAACGACGATTGTTGAGAAGGACTTCGGTGTCCAGCTTTCACAGGAGGTACACGACAGACACAGCTTTGAGGCGCAAGGTCCACGAAGAAAAGCTCTGGGAAGGGCGCGGAACTACCTACTGTCGGCAGCCCTCTCGCCGGAGCATAGTTGGGTATACTGGAGGGATGTCGATATCTATGACAGCCCGCCAGAGATCATCGAAGACTTCATCCTTCACGATCGGGACATCCTGGTTCCAAACATCTGGTTCCACCGGTACAAAGAAAGGGATGGCAGCTTGGTTGACATTGAAGGGCGATGTAAGTGTGTCTTGCTTCTCACTGATTCACCAAGTCCCACTAACACCACACAGTCGACTACAACTCATGGCAAGAGACCCCGGAAGCGCTCAAAGTCATCGCTACCCTCGAGAAAGACAAAGACCTCATCCTCGCTGAAGGCTACAAGAACCTCAAAACCTTCAAACTCCGAAAACACATGGCCCTGCAAGGCGACTGGCGCGAAGACAAAGACGTGGAGATCCCGCTTGACGGCATCGGTGGCGTCAATATCATCGTTAAAGCCGACGTGCATCGCTCAGGGATCAACTTTCCGTGTTACGCCTTTGAGAACCAAGCTGAGACAGAAGGCTTTGCGAAGATGGCGAAGCGAGCGGGGTATGGCGTTTACGGGTTGCCCAACTACGTTGTTTGGCATGTGGATACGGAGGAAAAGGAGGGGAATGCGTAAGGCGCCGATGGGAAGGGAAAAGGACCAGTACGGAGGCACTCGCGAAACGATTTGCCATGTCAAAACGATAAAACGATAAAAGAAGGGCGATGGGTATGATGTATGACTAAGGGCTGTATTGCATCTAGCTGGCGTCGGACGGAATATTGTCACAATGCATTTACACGGTCGAAGGAGGCGGAGTCTGGAAGCATTAGCGCGGGTATTTGCAGCGGGGACTAGGCTTATCGTGCCCAGCTTGTTCATGAGCGATGGCATTGTCGAGGCATTAGATATCCATGGCATTTCAATGACCATTAGCAAGTGGCATTGATGAACTTCATCACCAATGCAGTTACCGACGGAGTGGCCGTGTTCCGACGGAAAGCGCGTCCTCGATAGGAACCGAATCTGTCCCGCTTCTCTCATAGAGACCTCGGCAATAGGTTTTGAAAGCGTCCCGCAACACCTCCATCGGGAGCTGACACGTGGGTTTTGGTCCAAAGCCTCCAGCACATCGTCCATTGTGACGAGGTTTTAAGCAGCACCGAGAACAACGACATGTGCTTCGCCTTCCAAAGTCTTTGGCGCAAGGCGTCCGGACATCATAGGCAGGCAAAAGTTTTTGGACACA
Source organism: Bimuria novae-zelandiae CBS 107.79 (assembly GCA_010015655.1). Lineage (NCBI taxonomy): Eukaryota > Fungi > Ascomycota > Dothideomycetes > Pleosporales > Didymosphaeriaceae > Bimuria > Bimuria novae-zelandiae. The sequence goes on from ML976790.1 coordinate 19,050, forward strand.
CTCCTTCCACAGCATGTGATAGATAAGGTTGAGTTTCTAGGTCCGAGTCTTCCGACACCACATTGACGTTTACTTGGGGAGTTTTGAACAGCGAGGAGAGTGCGGCCATGGGTACCTCACTCCATGGATTTGCTGCGCGAAGGGTATCCAGACATGGGAGAATGTCGAAAGATTTTAGAAGGGACCGGGAGAGACTCCATGCGCTGTGGCACACTCTTGTATTTGAAAACGGGCTTCTCTTCCCCATGAATTGCCAATTCTTGCTTTTGGAGAACAGGAGAGGAGCACTCGCATAATGGTTATTAGCGACTGTTCGTGTTTAGCGGGGAGTGGCTCCTGGCACATGATGGCTGCTGTCTTGATTTTGGAGAAGTCCGGCGGCGCCTCTCCTTAGCTGTGGAATTTGTAGATTTTGTAACGGGACAAGTCCACCACATGGGAAGACAGCGAGGCGGATTTTTGAGACCGCGAGAGAGTCACTGCCATGTCGTATGCGGCATAGATTTTTGGTGCGAAGGTTCTCCACCGCAACATAGTTTCATGTGTAATATTTGGACCAAACAGGCAGCAACCTTCCATAGGGACATCTCGAATTTTATTTTTTGTCAAAGTCCAAGGTCCGCGCATGAGGCTCTTGTGGGCGCTTTTGGAGAACAGGACCGCAACACTGTCATAGGTGGTTGTGACTGTAAATTTAGAGCTCAGAGCGTCCCACACATCTATGTTCTTCTGGGAAATTTTGGAACAACATGAAGGATCCCTCCCCATCGAGAGGTTGTAGTTGAATTTTGGGCCAGGGGTTTCTGGGTATGGGATTTGCTGGAATGGACTCGGGGCAAGAAGGACAGAGGACCGATAGCGCTGTTAAATACATTTCAGGGCAAGGGTGTGCCGCACATGTGGTTGTGGCAATAGTTTTTGAGAGAGGGCGGACGAACAACTCCATGCGCTTGGTGAGGTAAGTTTTTGGCCTGGGAGTTGCCACATGGGAACGGATTCTTCAGTATTGTGGAGAGGACAAGAGCAGACCATAAGTTTGTCGATCTTCTCTCTGTGTGGGCTTCCTTTCAATCGGCGACATGAAATAGTGCGATGTCTTGTCTGACCGGGATCAGTCCAACGGTTTTCCATGAGGCTTCGCCGACTAGTTTTCGATACAATGGTCCACTGCACATGAGAGCGTAAGAATTGTTTTATAGAACGCACAGGGCAGAGTCGTGAGCGTATGGCCTTTGTGTACCGGCACAAACCTCGCACATGTAGACGCCCTCTTTGAAGTTTGGTTTTCCAGTGCGGCGGACCTGCATGCATTCGAGATTAATCGTCTTTTCGTCTCGGTCTTTGGGCACGTAACGCAAGCAGATAATTCTTTTGGATCAGAAGTATGAATTTCCCATCCACAGTTTCGAATCAAGTTTTAGCGTTTGAAGGCGGGCACATGGTTGTCGTAGTGCTTCTTCTTTGGAAAAGGACAGGAAGACTCCATGCGTGACGGGTGTAGGTGTTTTTTGGGACCAAGAGTGGCAAAACAGCGGTCATAATGTGGTTTGAGTATAACTTGGGAAGAGAAACAGCCCGATCGTTAGCTCGTTACAGTTTTTGGGTCGACTTGCAGTACGTACTCCGATCTAGTAATCTTCCCTGGCAGGATACAACTAACGAATATCTTGGTTTTCGGACCACTGTCCTCTTCCATATGTAGTTTTCTTATCGTCTTGGAACGAGTAAGAGCGCCTCCATTTTTTGCAACCCTTGCGCTATGAAATCCCTTCCCACGCATGGGACATGACCAGCTAAGATTTCAAACTGCCAACGCTCACCTCCATATTACACGCCCATTCCACTTTTGGCTCGCGTCCTCGCATATAGACAATGGTCTCCATGGACTTTGAACCGATTGGAATCTCTTCGTTTATGCTACTATCTAAGGGTTTAGTCTCTTCCAGCACACTTCGGTATACTTTTTATGCTTTGGAACAGGACTAAAAACATCTCCCATCGGAGAAACGCTTTACAAATTTTCCCTCCGAATGCTCCATTTTAATCTTGGGTAGTCTATATTGTGAGCGGAACAAACGTCGTCCATTAAGAGCTTTGTCGATGGATTGTGGCTTAGCATTATGGAAATATAGAAAGTCTTGTGCTCCATTCATACACGATAGGTAGACAAGCTGCACCCATGGTAGGAGGCGAGACGCCAGGGTTTTTTAGTCCCGCTCCAATCCATACCATATTTTCAATCTTGATTTGGACTTAAGAGACTTTAGATCGCACTTGGAGCAGAGTCAGAAGGTGTTCGGTACCATATATGAGCGTGCACACGGTTTTGAGACTCGGTCCAGGGACATCTGGATGGAGAAGGGACCGGGCACGTTCTCCATGTAGAATTTGGACGTGCCTTTTGTGATGAAGCAAGGCAAGAGAACTGGCAGATACTGGGAGGGTTTTCTATATTGAACGGCCATAAGCTTGCTATCAGGACTCCAGCTGATAGGGAAAAGCCGACTGCTTCGTCCATGGGCGCGGCTTGAGCTGATTTTGGTAAGGGAAGATACAAGAAGTGAGAAAAACTTCGTAGAAATAGACTTGGTGGTCCGTATTTTAACCAGGAGGGTGGGCTGACGGTCCCACATGAATGAGAAAGGATGTGATTTTAGAGAGACGGGATATACTGATGTTGCGTTTCCTTTTGGATCTTTAGAGTAATAAGAGGAGTCACGAATATCGTAAGAAGTGCAAGTCTTGAAGTCATCTCTGCTGTAACGAGGCGCCAGGTTTGAGGTTTGTATAGGCCGAGGAATAGCCCAGAGTGATCGACACAGCACTCAGTCTGTGACAAACGGTGCAACGTTTTCGTATTTGTGAGCACCGTTCGCCTATCATGTGACCATGTTCCAATAGCCTTATGAAGGGCGGACGATACCTCATTTGTTGAAAGACAAAAGCTGAGACATCGTGCAAAAACGAAGGGCTAAAAGACGCGCTATAGCAGGGACACTGCGCCACTGGCGTGACAAACAGCGAAAACAGGCCTAGGTATCACTCGCACACGCTTCCACGATGCCAACTCACTACGAAGCGCTTCGCGTCCCCGCATTCGCCAACTTGGATGAACTCAAACAGTCGTACCACGATATCGCACGCACCTGCCACCCAGATAAAACCAAGCACCTGCCACCTTTCGAGCGAGAGGAACGCGAGAGAAGGTTCAAAGATGCCAATAATGCTTGGGAAGTATTGAAGGATGACAGCATGCGAGCGGAGTATGACCAAACTTTGGCGCCACTGATAGTGCGCCAAAAGGCACCAGATCCGCCGCCGATGAATGAACATTTTGAAACAAGAGGTGTGGTCTGTACTTTTGGGAAGTACAGACCACCTCCCCCGCCAGCTCCCAATAACCATCCCCTAATCTGTTGGCAAGAAGTCTTTGGGAAATGGTACTGCTGTCCCGTGACAGAAGATGCACAGCACACTACGATAAATTTCGCGAACGATCGTAGCTGGAATCTTACCATTCAGCTTTTGCGGTGTTTCATACTTAATGCGAAACCTATCGTGCCGCAACTTGACCACGATACTTCGACTGCGATCGAGATTGTGCTTCAAGGCTATAGGGATCCATTTTTCTCACGCGTTTTTGACAATATAGGCGGGCCGGGACAAATATTTTGTTCCAGGAAGTCCGTACCAAATGTTCTGGACCAGATTTCCTGGTATAACGTTTGAGCGATTCGGGATGGATATCGAGCGAGAGGACATAAAAGACATATACAACGCTCGTAACATCGACATGTGGGAGCCCAATAGGTTTTGGGGTGACTTTCTGTAAGGGATAAGAAGGGTAGCATGTAGGAATGAGAGACTAAGTTAATTGTAACAAGCTGAACAGAGAAACTACTTAAGTAGCAGAATCGTACTTAGTAATTAGTCTACATTAGGTTAATTATATTATTTAATATTATACTTTGCTCTAATATATCTTTTATAGTATAAAAGTAGCAGAGTGCTATTAAGTAAAATAATATAAAATAAGTAAATAGGGAGCCTCTAGGATACCTCCCTAAAAAGTACTCTATTATATAATAATAAATATAATAAACTTATCATCTAAACTAATAACTTATAGTAGGTATTAATTATTTTTAATTACTTTAAGAATTGCTCGTGCTTACTACTATTAGAAAAAGACTTTATTAGTTTATTAATAGGTATATTAGTAGTTTTTATATAAGTAATATTAATATTTTTAGCTTTGACTTGCTCGCAGATCTATATCTAATATACTCTAATATATCTAAGCTTTATATTAAGCTTTTCTTTATCTTTGTTAGTAATAGAGACTGTTTGCGAATTATTATAGTGTAACGTAGGTTAAACCTCTAAATTAAACCTAATAGCTTTCAAAGTATTTATTTACTAAGATAACTTAGTACTAGTAGTTAATAAGGTAAATAGTTTAGCTTTAGTAGTTAATTTAGTAATATATCTTATAACTTTTACCTTTTAATTAATAACTATTTTATAGAGCTTAAATATATAAGTAAACAAGCTTTAAGTAGTATTAAAATTATAAGTAAACGTAGTATTAAAGTTACTAAAGAATAATAGCTCCTTTAGTTCCTAATTGTTAATTTAATATATATAATTAACGTTTTTAAAGTGTGCTATCGTTGCTTTAATTACCTAAAATTAAAATTTATATAGGTATTACTATATAGACTTAATCGTAGTAAGATATTTTTAATTAGAACTATTTAAATAACGGGCAAGTATTAAGTGCGCCTTTATTATATTAAGCTAGGTAAAGTATAAAATAAAACCTAAGTATTTAATTAAGATTTAATATAGACAGGTGCGCTTCTTATTAGGTTTATTTATACTTAAAGAGATATAAGACTTACGTAAAAGAATCTTAAGATATTAACTTTCTTTTAGAATATTATAATTATAGTAAAGTTTTATAATATAAAAGTTTTAAATTGTTTAGTCCTTACTTTTTATATAGTCTCTAATAATGCGTATTTTTAAAAACTAACCTAGTTCTCCTAAGCTTTATATCTTATATTGTTTTTTAAACTTAGGTTTAAACTATTAATAATATTACTAATTTTCTTTATAGAAAAGGATAATAATATTGTCTACGTAATAGAATAGTATTAGCTTATTATTAGTAAATAGGCAAGGGATACCCTTTGCTTCTATAAAGCCTAAATTAACAAGTATCTTCTTTAGGTGTTTATGCTATAGCGCTGGGGCATCCTTAAGTCTATATAGTACTTAGCGTAGTTGTATCATATTGCCAAGCCTATCTCGGAACCCATCTGGAGTCCAGAAGTAACACGGTCGGGCTAGGTACGCGTTAAGAAAAGCATTCTTGACATCGTACTAGTAGGCAAGGAGCCCGAAGGCGCATATAATAGCGATGAGGAAGCGGAGCGTTCGAGCCGCAAGGGTAGTTATATAGGTATTATCCTAAGTTATTTATAGATCTCCTCTTATAACTAGTTAAGCCTTATAGCTAGTTAAGTAGCTATTAGCATTAAACTTATACGTAAAAATCTATATTAGTAGTATAGTTTTAGTATCTAAGTAATCCTTTATATTATTTTTTACCCTCTTAAATATACTTTTATAAAGTTACTCTTTAGTCTCCTTATCTACTATTATAAACTACTTATTAGTATTAGGGCGGGATTTAACTTTAGTCTAGTGTTTTAGTAGCGGTGGTAGATAATTATAGTAAACCTTTTATTCTTTATCTAGGGGTAGTTATATAATTAGTATAGTAAATATTTACTAAGATAAAGACGCGTGCGTACTAATATAGTCCCTAGGAATATTATCTCCTTTACTACTTTCCTAATAACGGGATCCTAGAATAATATTATTTATAGTAATATTAATGTTTGTCTATCTTAGAGCATTATTCTAACGGCGGTTTAGCGTAGTATCTCTAGGAGCAATCTCTCTCCAGCCATTTAGTTAGGAACGATTATAAGTGCTAGGTACTGGTGTCTCCCTAGGTATGGGTAATCCTCTATAGGTCTCCTAATGAATCTGCTCTTTAGCACTATCTATTCCAGTAGCTTCTTTTTCTTAATCCTTAACATTATCCTTAGCTATAGGTTAACTAAGTGTTATATTATAATAGATCTGCTTAATAATAAAGTCCTCCTCTTTATCTAATAAGTTAATATTAAGAATAGTAACTACATGTTGTTCCTCTTTAGTTAAAAGCTAAGACCCTAGTAGAGAGTACTATTATTATTATAAAAAAATAACGTTTTAGGTTTAAATAATCGTATTACTTCTTAGAACTTAGATGCGAAAAATATTAACTTCTATTAGTAATTAATTAAGTATATATATAGCTATGAAGTATAGCTTGTTTATTAGCGTCTTAGGTAAATTTACTATAATTTATAAAATTCTAACTATTATAGTAATAGGATTACTAGCCTTCTTAGTAAGGCTAGTTATTTCTTCGTCCTAACTATACAAGGCTTAACTATGATACCTAGATCTTTAAAGATATTTTAAAGATTAGTGAAGCCTTTCTTATTATTATAATAAATAAACATAATATTAATATTATATTAGGGATATATTTATACTAGTATTTATTAAATAGCGTGCGTAAGAGTCTTCTTATTCTTATTATAAAGAGTCTTTTCTAAATAGTATTTACTATATTAACATCTAGCGTGTAAGAGTCACTTGTCCCCATTATAGCAAGCTTTACTAGTTATTTATAGTTATATAAGGTTAATACTAATTTATTTAAAGGGGTGTATTACAGTCTCGCGTTAAGGACGTTAACTAATAATTTTAGAAAGCTTTAAGTTAATATAATTTTTATATTTCTTCTATTATAGAACCTAGGGGCTAGTAATAAGCTTAATACTATCTACTACCTACTTTAAGTATTTAACCGCGCGTTGTCCTGCATAAGCTAGTATCTAATAAGCATTTATTAGGGTAACTTATAGAGTCTTGCGCGCTAAATAACTTAACTTCACTAATTTTAATTAAATTATAAATATATATAACTTTAATACGTTTAGACGTCTTATCTTATTAAAGTCTATAACCTAATAGCCACTCTACTTATTAAGTATGTAGAATATGTCTATTAGAGCGCTATTTAAATAGAGATAGCTATACCTTAAGTTAAACTTAATACTAACTAATTAATAGCGTAATAGTAATACTGCTAAAATAAAAAACATCAAAATAAGTGCTATCTATATTATAGTTACTTAATATTTACTAGTAGGAGTATTAATAAACAGCGTTGTTGGTAGGCCTTTGTACGATCGTACGGGTGATAACAGTAACGAATGTCTTGTATATTGCTATTGGTATATTCTATCTATGAACGTGGGTGCTACGAAGGTATACATGGGCTCGGTGCGAGTCGGACCGAAGTAGGATCGAGGCGGTACGTTGGGCAGCATCAAGCAGCCTCAGGCGATGGGATATGTGTATACCGACAAGCGTAATATTTTTTTACTTATGTATCTGCAGGGCCTGCGTGTCAGCTAGTAGGACATTATCTAGATGTCTATCTTGGATCTTCTCCTAAGTCTTTGGCTAGTGGTTTATAACATATAGATTAGAACTAGGATCTAGTATCCACTTATTAATTATTAGTAGTAAAGGCTATTAAATAGTAATTATACTAAGTAGAGTAATAAGCTAAGCTACGTTTTAACTACCTTACTAGTACTTAACTACTCCTATTAAGTTTTAAGTATTTAATAGAGGATAATTAGTATTTATAGAAAAGTTATTCTTATTTATATTATTATTATTTATAGTATTTACCTTTTCGCTAGCTCTCTTTTTAGCTCTAAATAGAGCTATGCTTAAAAGGTTACCTTTACCTAGTTTCTTTACTCTGCTAAACTTGGCTGAAATAGCTAGATCAGGCCTTTATTTAACAGGTTAGAGAGAAGGCACTACATAGGAGCACTACTTAAATAGGTGCTATTTTTCGTAGATATAAGTAACTATACGTTTCTAGGTATTACTATTAGTGTTTAGACTAGGGCATCCTAAAACAGCATATATTCTAAGTAATAACGCTATATGGTTAAGGTGTGTTAAAACTATTAATAGTTCTTTATTAGTTTAATAAAATTTATATATAAAATTTTATTTATCTTAGCTCGCGTGATCTCCAAAATTTTATATATAATAAAGAACTTATTAACTTCCTTAATTACTTAAAAGAAGTTCTGCTATACCTAATAGTCCTAGACTTTAAGTAATTTTAGTTTAATTATATTACGAAGAATAGTAATATAACTCTTATACTAAGTATTTATCTTTTATTATTATAAAACTTTCTTAATCTTATTATACTACTTAAGTAACTTATACTTACGCTTTACTACTAACATGTAGAATATCTTCTTAAGTTATATAGGTTATTTATATAGTGTTTTAGTATTTTTAATAATTAAAATATACTTAATAGTAATTAATTTTATAATCTTCTATATTAGATTATTAAAGCATTTTTCTTCTTTTACTAGGCTACTAGCCTTATTATATAGAACCTATACTAGAAGGTATAGTCTTATTTAAATCTTATAAGATTGTTTAGCTTAATATTATTATCGCCTTAAATAATACTTAAAGCTTTATTAGGTACGTCATTCTTTTTAAATAAGCGTAGTAGTCGCTCCTTAGGTTTCTTATTATAGATTTTCTTAATAGTATCTACTATTAAATCTAAGTTATAATAGTTTTAAATTTTATATACTTTAGCGGTCCTCTTTTGTAGAAAGATTTATTTTAACTAATTATTTAGCTTATTAAAAATAAATATCTCCTTAATAATTAGCTTATCCTCTTTATTACTTATCATAATAAACTAGAGCTTATTAAGTTAATCTCTATTATAAAAAGCGCGTGTGTAGTAAGTAGGTAAAATAAACTATAGTTAAATTAAGCGTATACTAGGCTTATAACTATAAGGGATAAGAAAGGTAGCATGTAGAAATAAGAGACTAAGTTAATTATAATAAGCTAAATAGAGAAACCGCTTAGGTAGCAGAATCGTGATTAGCAACTAGTCTATATCAGGTTGGTTATATCATGTGATATCGTACTCCACTCTAACACTTTCACTGGAACGGAACGCACTTCTGGCGAGTGCGAGCTTGCGGTTGGTATTGATATTGGCACACTGTAGGATATTCGTCCTGCGCACTCGGCCTGCAACTTTTTCGAATATATCTCAACTGCTATGAACTTTTGGGTTTAGCAAAGCCAAATTCGTTCGATATTCTATGACTGTGGGGATATCAACAACATGTATGAAAAAGAAAGAGTCCATCATATTCCCATTCCATAACCTCATTTCATGTACTCATAAATCAGATCAAAACCCTCAAGCAGCAGCCTGCTGCGCCAAAAAGGTCGTCGCCGCGGCGGGACACCCCACACCCTTCCCTTTCAAATTCTGCAGTACCACTATGCTCGTCTGTATCCGTGCTTTCTTACTCGCACTCGAATCATCCAAGGGAAACTTTACAGGTACACCCTCCGAGTTCCCTGCAGCAGCGGCGGCCTGGACTTTCTGGATGAAGTTTTGACGGTTGGGTGGACAGGAACAGGGGATTTTGACGTTGTTCAGGCCGAGACAATTGCCTTGGCCGTCGGGACTGACTCCAGCTTCAACACCGAACTCGGGGACGAGGGACGCGTCAAATGCACCAGTTTGATTGCCAGCGTTCTGGCTGCCACCGTTTTGATTCTGTTCGTTTTGGTTTTGGCCATCTGGACCTTGACCATTCTGACCGCTCTGATTCTGGCCACTTTGCTGGCCGTTCGGGTTTTGTCCGACGTTGCCAATATTTCCGGATCCTTGGTTTCCGACGCCACCTTGACTGTTGTCGGGTGCGTTCAATTCACCTTCGTTTGCGTTGCCTGGATTGGCTGTTGGCGCGTTCTCTTCATTGTTCAGATGGCCCTCGTTCGTGGCGCCCTGGTTCCCTCCTTGAGTGTTACCAGGCATAATAGGAGGAGGTCGGGAACCACCTTGAGGGAACTGAAAACCCGAAAGATCGGTTGCTTGGAGTCCTGCACCACCACCCTGAGCATTCTGATCAGAATTTTGGCCGCCACGTAACTGACCTCGCCCGCCCCCGGGCCTCTGAGGCAAGGCAGTGGCGACGGTTGTAAGGCCAGTAACGAGAAGAAGAGAAAAGTACATGATGAAAATATCCAAGTACTAAGGAACGAAACGAGATCCTGCTCGTGAGGGTATCAAAAAGCGACGATTACGACGAATGGTAGTTAGATCAGTACCCAACACCGCATGATCAGTCTCGCACCGGCGATTTCTGCCTTTATATCGCACCCACTCTCCAGAATGCCTTGGCCTTCTTCATGCCTAGATCTCCCGCGTCTTACCGTAGTCGCAACAGATTCTAACTTTCTACCCTCTAAAGCGGGAATATTCGTCGCTATCCGAGGCCAGAATCTATCGCGCGCCTCAGGTTTGCATGTGAAACGCGGTAGAGCACCTCTAGTGACGGTGTCCAGAGCCCGCCTCGAAACAGAGCGCTAAATCTTGGGCAGAGGTTTGGTGAAGATCTCAAACTCGGCGCTAAACCTTAGGTTTCAAGGCGGGGATGGATTCGCGCGAGCACTGAGATGGGTGACTGCGCCTGCGGAAGTGCACGACGGCTGTTCATGCGAGGATCAAAGTCGCGCTGACGGAGTGGCTGCCAGTGTCCGTTATGTTCATGCAAGCCGCATCTGAGACGACGGAGTTATTTTTCGAAGGAGAAGGCCGAACTTTTATAAACATTTTCGACCGCCGGACTTTGCGATTCTCTTTGTAGGAGATGGTGGACGTTTCACGAGCGTCGATCTTGGTTTGAGAAAACACGTCGGCGCTAAACCTTAAACGGGGCCGGTGGCGGATGCGCTATCCTGTTTCGCGTAGATGAGCGACAGCGATCGACGAAACTTGTGTAGTGGCTTCAAGGAACGATACAGGCTTCTCGCAAATGCACTTGATCATCTACACAAGGTCGATTATATGGTGTATGGAACATTGAGATTGACAAAGCGCATAGTTGCTCCTAGGTACCTGTGCGCTGGTTCAAACGCAAAATTATTTTCGACCTGTTAAGAACATGCGGTTTTCTAGTCTGTTTTGACGCGAAGCGTTAAAAACGTCACAGTAATATAATGTAGTCCAAATGTAGGCCGCCCTCGCCAACGTGATAACGAGAATTCGTAATAAAGGGGTATCTTAAAAAGTCAGTATTTTTAAGTACGTGCAGTTCGATCTCTGTCAAATTTCCTTCAAGGGGACCTTGACATGGCTGGCGTTCAAATACCATTGTCAACCTTCACTTCCAAACTCAGCTTCAACAGTCTCCCATCCGAATCTTCAATCCATTATCGCCTTCGATTGCGGGGGGGTCTGTCTATGGTCAGCAATTTGAATCTTCAGGCACGCAGCCTAATTGGGAGTGAGCAATCGCCGTCAGTTTTACACACCCTCAATGTTTCCCATGTCGACCTTATCTGCGAAGACTTGTACTCTATTGCGCTGAGGGTTCTGTTCTCTTGAGCGTAATGTTACGATTTTGCTGAACGAAACTGCCTAATTGGGAAACTTTGAGGGTCGCCATCGATTCCCGTAGATGTAGCCGATTTCCAAGTCTCGCCCTGCGTCTCATTGGTCAACCCCTCCATCCACGCCATCCATCGAGGCCCGCCAGTGCGATGTTCCTCTCTTCTTCAAGCACCAGCCTTATCGGCCGCATTGTTGAAACCCGTTTACGCAATGATTTTACATGTTTGCACTCAGGATAGCCGAAAAGGTCACGTTTTCCTTATCCCCCGCGATTCGACGTCATCGGGCCGTGCCGGCAGCCGATCAACACCACGGCGTGAACTCACGATCTGCAATCTGCGTGGCAGGCTTACCTCAGAACAAAACAGACTGATCTACGTACTTTCTCTATACGGAAATCTGGTTCAGCAACCATATAAGCTTATGCAGGGCAGTGCCCAGGTTGCATCATAAATACCAGGTAGACACCACCTGCATATTCTCCAAGAACGCGCAATATGGAACAGCAAGTCGATCGGCTAGTAAAGAAGACATGGGGTACCTTCTGACTCGTCGTTGACACCACACAACTCTCATACTAAGATTCTACAGAGAAATATAAAGAGAATCCTCCATCGAAGCGACTGCTCATCGCCGTCTCAGGCATTCCCGGCTCAGGTACTTCATTTCTCCAAAATTCTGTTTTCTCTTTGACAGTAGAACAGGAAAGACGACCCTTGCAGCCATAGTATCCAACCGCCTCAATGCACTACATGCCCAGCAGTCCCCCGGGACATCCAACAGTAATCCGCTTTCGGCCTTTCTTCCCATGGACGGCTATCACCTGTCGAGGCGCCAGCTCGATGCCCTACCTGACCCTGTTTCAGCGCATGCTCGCAGGGGTGCTGAATATACATTTGACGGTGACTCGTTCCTGAAACTTGTCAAAAAGCTGCGGGAACCGGTGTGTCCGGAGACGCAAACCTTATTCGCACCCTCATTCGATCACTCGATCAAAGATCCAGGTAAGTCGTGTCCAAACATCTCAGACGTACACTAACTTCAGTGGCGTCTTTGATTAGTCGCTGACGACATCGCCATCGCACCTTCAATCCGCATTATCATCTTCGAAGGGAACTACCTCTCGCTCGACAAACCACCGTGGAATGACGCTGCAGCTTTGATGGACGAACTGTGGTTTATGGACGTGGACTTCGACGTCGCCAGGAAGCGGCTGATCTATCGACATGTCAAAGCTGGCATTGCGAAGGACGAAGAAGACGCAGCGAAGAGAGCAGACGAGAACGATCTTGTCAATGGACAAGAAATTATGAACAAGAGGTTAGAAGTGCACGAGATCGTGACGAGCAAGGACGATGAGGATTGGAGACCGGAGCATCAGAGTTAGTATCAAAACTAAAGGCATTCGCCGCGCAGGTGCTGGGTATATCTGAACCAGCATCTCGCACTATCATTGCACCTGGCCTTTGACTTATTCTTTCATTCTAAAGAAGCTGTGTACGATACTATTGATCTTGCTGCCTTATCTTTTGGAAAATATTTGAACCTTGCACTCTCTTCTAAGCTCAATTCTCCTACCTTCGGTTTGCTTAACTTTGGCTTCTCGTCTGAACTACGCTGTTCTAGTGTTGATCTACTTCCTGTCTTCCTCATTAAGGTGCAGCAGTACATACGAAGTACTGAGGAAGGTGGGAACGTTTCGAAATCGCAAGACCCATCTTCCAAACTCATTTCGGCTCCACGCGACTTACGTCTTCATGGACCCTCATATTTGAGCCGTACCGAATGCCGAATATTTGCAGCAGAAGTATATGGTGCGTGTTCGCTGAGCAAATTAGTACATATATGGAAATATTCGACTGCTGGCCCCCGATGAAACTGCTTATGGACGTCGTTACAATGCATACGGCGAGATATTACTGTTCATGGTAGCGATAGGCAGCTGCACTACCATCGCAAGCGCGAAGCACACTAGAGCGTGCATGAGTCCGCGCCTAAGCTTAATGATATTCCGCAGCAACCAAAAGCAAGCAGCTCTGGTACCCCGGGAGGCAACTGAGCGGCCTCAAGGGTGAAGATAATCAACGAGTGAAGCCGGCGGCCCCAAAGTTCTGTCTATTTAAATTCTGTTTGAGTTTTAGCGTCCGGATGCACGCTCCATCGTCTGCCAAGTAGTCCCAGAGTTATTTGCGAGTCGTCGTTCACCTTTTACCAAGTCCGGGTAAGACGTACCACAGGTGCGGCTTCCATTTGAAATCAATGACATTCACCTCCTCTCTGATGTTTCGTGTGCGGATGGCACGCTCCAATAATTAGCCCCACAAGGGTTCCCAACGCAGGAGATCCAGGGATGAGGGTCGATCACGTGACACTGATGTGTAGCAAGTGCGACTTGGTTATATACTGTGTGGATCACGAGCACGGGCCGCACGTACACGGGTGGCCCATACTCCATGCCCTAAACCGTCACAATTACCTTGCGAATTTTTCATTAGACCATCGATTGAACGTCTGCTCCATCATACTGGACGAGAATCGCAGAGGCATTGCGAGCCCTGAGTGTCACGCCAAAGGTCTTATCGCGGTCTGCCGCCAGAATCCGCAATTACGCGTCACGATGCAATCGAGTCTTCAGACAAATCTTGCACCATCAGCATTCATAAAACATGGACACTGGTATTTGAATGAGAATTATCAAGATATGCCGATCGAACACTTTCTTAAAACGATTGCGGATTGGATAGTCTAGACGGAAATGTTAGCATCCTTTGGAATGCCACGAGCGAGCTTTGCCATGGTGATCCGAAATGAAGATACGGAGGCTGCAAAAGCTATTTGGAACCTCATTACAAGTCTGGCCATCCAGAATGATGCCTTGGAGCGTATTACAGAGCTTCTCGGGCACAGACCATTCGACACTACCACAACATCTTACAACCCACACATTGGCCCGAATAACCCCAATACAATTATGGCGAACCCCTGGGATCTGCCTTCTATATTTTCAAGAGCCCTGAGGGACATTATCAAAGGATCATCCATCATCCACTGCGACGAGTTGTCTGAACCGGAGGAAGTGGGAGGCTATGGCGTGAACTCGACTTTCATGGACCAAGGAGAACTGGATATCTGCTCATTTGGAAAGGGGCTTCTCTCCCCAGCGTCGTATCCCTGGCGGCCTTGGTGCGCTATGCGACATGTACAAACTGGATCAAGACTAGCGAACGTGGTGCCGCTGCTCGGTTTCGTCGAAGGGCTTACTGGGGACGGCTAGGTACGAAGGCAACACTGAATTAATTTAAAAAAAAAAAGGGCGTGTTTGGCTGAGCAGTGACGTGACAAGTACGGAGGTGCCTTTCAAAAGTCCTTGCCCACCTTGGCGAGCAGGGGTATACGCCACATTCCGAATTCAGAAGCATCTCCGAGCTGACGTGGCCTTTGCTTCTCAAGCTCACAACACTGCTCTATACTACTTGCTCTCTAATTGATACAGTCTTTGCTATGCCTCCTCACGATCTTGCTACTCGAGCTTTAATAATTACTCTTAAGGCTACTGGCAAGCCAAATGACGAGATCACTGGCCTAACAGGGATTTCAAAGCGGACAATTAACTCAATATTCGCGCGAGCTATTGAACGAGGCTTTGATCCATGCCAGCGGCCACTTAAGCTTCTGAACAAATACCTTGAAGATAGCCACCGATCTGGCAGGCCCTCAAAACAGGACGAAGTTGCACAGAAAGTAGTCAACAGCGTACGCACTGACCGCTATGGACGAGAGAAGTCTTGCGCTGACGTCGCTGGTGCGCTCAGCCAAGAAGGATTCAATATCTCCGCCGCAACTGTCTGGCGCATCCTAAGGAAGGCAGGTTTCAAGAAGACGAAACCAACGAGGAAGCCTGGATTGACGAAGAAGATGAAGGAGGCTCGATATAACTGGTGCCTACAGCATGAACACTGGACAATTGAGGACTGGAAGAATGTTATCTGGTCTGATGAAACGTCTGTAGTTCTCCTGCATAGGCGTGGAGGATATAGGATATGGCGGAAGGCTGATGAGGCATTTGTTCGAAGTTGTATTCGTGAGAGGTGGAAGGGATACTCTGAGTTCATGTTCTGGGGGTGCTTTTCGTACGATAAGAAAGGCCCATGTCATTGTTGGGCACCAGAAACAAAGAAGGAGAAGGAGACTGCTGCTGCTCGAATTGAGGAGCTAAATCAAGAGCTAGAGCCTATCATGAAGGCGCAATGGGAGCTTGAAACTGGAATGCGTCGCCTTGATCTACGTAACAAACCTGGACGACAACCTCAATGGACTTGGAATAAGAAGACAGGAAAGGTCAGCCGAGGCAGAGGCTCAGGTATTGATTGGTATCGGTACCAGACGTCTGTGCTACTTCCAAAGCTAATACCTTTTGCAAAGGTGTGCAAAATAGAGCGGCCAGACACTGTTGTACAAGAAGATAAAGCGCCCTCTCATGATCATCATGTCCAGAGCTATATATATAGCATCCATGATGTTACAAAGTTGCTCTGGTGTGGCAACTCTCCTGACCTAAACGCTATTGAGCCTTGCTGGCCATGGATGAAGAGAGCTACTACAAAGAAAGGCGCGCCAAAGAGTAGAGCAGAGGCTGTCCGTGCATGGGAGCAGTGCTGGCGAGATCTACCTCAGGAGAAGATACAGGCTTGGATTGAGCGTATTCCTGTCCATATAAAGAAGATCATTGAGCTAGAAGGGGGCAACGAGTACAAGGAGGGCAGGAATCTCCATAGACTTAGATAATCGGACATATGTCTAAATTCGGAATGTGGCGTATACCCCTGCTCGCCAAGGTGGGCAAGGACTTTTGAAAGGCACCTCCGTATATGGGACAGTTACAATGGAAGTCCACTTACTAACGTACGTATGTTCTTCGAGCAATGACATTCAGAACTTGTGCCTCTCTGGTCAGCGTACTGTTCAACTCATTCGGGCCCAGGTTGCAACCCAACGACCGTTTGCTCAACCGCTCCACGACAGGACCGGCTCGTGCGGTAAGACATCAGTTGAACAACATGCCAGAGAAGACGCTTCGCAATTTAGGAGCCGTTGTCCACGTCGTTATATGGACTTTGCTCCACCAACGTGATCATTCTTCGCGAAGCCGCTATATGAGATTCGGATTGGACAATTGTATAGAAAGACCGTTCTTTATTGGGAGCTCTACCAATCTGTAGCGTAGTGGTTCGATACTGCACTTTATCTTGTACGCTAATGCTCAGTCATGATCGCTGGCAGCAGTTGGCCGCCGCGCGACAGCCCAAACTCGGGTCCCCTGAGCTAAAGGCCCAGAGAGCCGGCGTCCCGGCGGCGCGCGAGGTGTCTCCAGCAACGACATCATTGTGAACTGCTGGGAGGAAAAACTTTGCTGCAACCTTGCTGATCTGCCGTCAATAAAAATCCGCTTGCAACGACGGTCCCGAAAAGGCAAATCCGAGCAGGCCCGTACAGATCGGCGCTATTGAAACACAAACGCGCTGAACCCTGACGAGAGGAGAATCGAGGGTGAATGGCCTCGTGCATACTGTTAATGAGTGAGTATGAAGGAGCCAGTTGTGGTAAGTTCAATTGAATGGATGCGTAGTCAGCGCAGACCAGCGAAGCCGAGTTGAAAGGCTAAAGGTTCTTTTGTTGTGGTTGCAGGACGAGCCGGGATGGGCGTGTAACGTGGCGAGGGGACCATGCATATTAATAGCCAAGCCAAATAAGGACGGCGCTGGGTGAATTGACGGCGAAACAGACCGCGCAATCAAACATGGCCCCACAGCGCCGACGTGATGTAATTGCAACATTGCGACGGCGCTGGGAGAACGCTGGTAATTGAGGACATGTGCATGCTTCAGTACGATGCTGCATGCAATGCGTCGTGTTTTGGAAGAATGAGAGGAAAGCTCAGCCTCAGGCAGCGCCATCTACCGCTGCCAAAAGCAGAAGCGCTAGAGCGTGGCGCACCGCTTGAACAAGCCAACTCCGCTTTCTGCTTGGAGTCGAGGCCTCCCTGTTGATAACGCGATGCTGCTGCTGAGCCGTCTTGGCGTTACCTGCTGCTCAACAGTGAAAACCACCGCCTCGCCCGCACGCATTTCGGATGGTGCCGTCCATCCATCGCATCGTCCTTGGAAGCTTTCGTCATTTGAATCGCTCCATTACCCTCGCGCGTGCCTTAATTTGCGTGGTCTCGTTAGCCGGCGCCGTGTTTCCCGTGATCTAAGCCCGCCAGGGTCAACACGAGCCTTGGTCCAACGCTGATCGCCGCCTCCTCACTGCTTCTCCACTCTCTGCGCGCGCAGCCTCCGACCGTCCCAGTTCTTGTTGCTGGATTCGCTGACATTCTCCACCGCCCTCGTGAATCATCGCAGTTTTCACAGGACAGCGCTGCACCACTCGGCTATCGAGTTGCGTCGTCCGTCGCTCCTGCCTGACACGTTCCACGACTAGGAAGGCGCCCGTATCGCGTCTCTGACACACATAGAAGGCACTGCCAGACCTCAATTGCCTAATACAGCCGCACAGAGCGTCGGTGTCTTTCGCACCCACATCACCCCATCGCAGCCTTTCTCTCCTTCTCCACCACCGCTGCGATGGCGACCAACGGCACGGCTGGTACGTCGTCTCTCATTGAATCTTCTCCTTCTCCTTCTCCTTCTCCTTCTCCTTCTCCTTCTCCTTCTCCTTCTCCTTCTCTGTCGGCTCCGCCGTCCTCTCCTTCCCAACCACAGCCGAGCTCTCTTCCAACATCGCCCTCTGCAGCGCCAACGTCCGACGAGTCCTCACCGATCCCGTCGCCGTCGCCCGCGCCCTCGCAGCCCTCATCGCAGCCGTCTGAGCTGCCTTTGTCGGAGCCTGTAACTGAGCCTTCTTCAGCGCCGACGACCGAGCCGTCTTCCACGCCTGTGTCGCTCCCCACTAGCAACCCATCGACAGACGCGCCATCCACGTCCGAGCCGCCCGCATCACCCACACCGGAGCAGTCCTCGACGCCTCCACCGCCCACATCCACGCCGCCCCCGCCGTCGTCTGCCGCACCCTCCAACACCCCTCGCCCATCGACTACTTCGACGGTCATAGCCGACACGACAACCCCGACTAAAACAGAGGTCATCACATCCATTGTCACCCCTAGCGTGACCGGGCTCGATGAAACTCCCGCGCCTGTCACTGTTGTTTCCACCATCATCCGGTCAGGCGCGCCTGATGCCACGAGCTCTGCACCTACACCGTCTAGCACACCGACGAATGGATCGGACCCCCAACTGGCGAATCCCAGTAACAAGCAAGCGTCAGGCGGGCTGAGCGCTGGTGGTAAGACGGCCATTGCCGTCGTTATCCCTGTTGTCGTCGTTGCACTGCTCCTGCTTGCGGGCATCTGGTTCTGGCGGAAGCGCAAGTCGAGGAAGAATGCAGAGGAGGCCCGTAGGAAGGAGGTGGAAGAGTACGGCTTCAACCCGAACGAAGACCCTACTCTGCCTGCCGTCGGCATGCAGTCGGAAATGGCCGAGGACCAGAGCGGCTACAGAGGATGGGGCAACACCACGACCAGTTCCGGCCACAAGGCCTCCACCACGCTCACCAGCGGTATGACCTACTCGGACAGCAACAGCAACCCCGGTGACGTCAACTACATAAACCCAAGCTCGCCTACGCACGCCTACTCTGACGCTCACTCCGGCGACCCTCTTGTGAATGGCCGACGAGAGACGCTAGATTCTGATGGAATCGGCGCGCTCGGTGCCGCTCCTGCCGCCAACCAGAACCAAGCCGGCGTCCAACGCGGCCCCTCCAACGCCTCTTCGTCCTACTCCGCTGCCGACCGGTCAGACCACTCGGGCGACTACCCCATACCCATCAACAACCCGCAGGAGTACTACGATAACAACGGGTACTACCAAAACGGACCGTACGACAATGGCTATGGTGCTAATCAGCAACCCATCATAAGGGACGTGTCTGCGCGGCGGAACACGAGGATCGAGAACCCCTCCGTGTTTCCCCAACAAGGGAATAGCGGAATTGCACAGAACTTCTAGTTCTCTCCTTCAAGTCTTTGTTATGTCTCTCGTAACCGCTTATATATATCCACGGGGGCGTTCATTGGGCGATTTTGCAACAGACTCTGCGCATGATTTTAGTCATCTCCCGGTATTTGTTCTTTTCACCTGCATAGTGCAGGTATTGTCATGCCAGGCCTCGTCGAGGCTGGTGTGAGGGTTGGTTTAAGCTAGTACGCTGTGTTTTGTCGTACGGGAGGACGGGTACGACCCGAGGCGGGAGACCCCGCGCTTGCGGGAGGTTGGGGGCGAGGTTTATATGTGTACGACGGAGATTGAGAAGAAGAGTAAGAAAAGTAGGATGCATTCACTATCATTGTGTCAACGGCAAAAATCTTTCCTTGTCTATGTCCTTTAGATTTCGATGAAAGCCATGAGCTGTTATATATACCTTGTAATAAATGGGATTGTCTTGTATGTGGGTCACGGCATGTTGAGTGGTGAGATTATAGTATGGATTTAAAAGTGCTAGTAAGCATATGTTGAATTCGTTGGTCTGAGCTAGGGGTATGTCTTCTGGATCTCACGACGCTGGCGTAGGCCCTGTTTTGACGGAATATCGTACACGCGTACACGTCTCATCTCTGCCTCTCTCCCCTTCATGTCGCTAAAGCCCGCGACCTTCTTCCTCACAGCAAACCTTCGAATCTCATCATTCAGCGCAACCGTTTAATCGTCGCTCGGCAAAACTGCCACCTTGGACGTAGTAATTCCGCGTTTGTCCACCGGAATAGTTGGGATTTTCGACGTCGTGATGCCGCGCTTGTCCACCGGAATGACGGGCACTTTTGAAGTCGTGATGCCGCGCTTGTCAACTGGAATAGTTGGGATTTTCGATGTGGTAATCCCACGCTTGTCTGCCGGGATAACAGGTATTTTGGAGGTTGTGATCCCAGGGAGCGGAGCAGAGAAGGCGCCGAGGGAGAAGACGGCGAGCGCGAAGAGGGATGTTGTGGGGAGGTGCATTTTGTGGATCGTGGTAGAAAGAGCGTGGACGGTTAGACGGTGTTGTGGGAGGCGAAAGGAATGTTAATGTTTGAATGAGTGACTGGTTAAAACGTGTGGTGGAGAGGTAAGTTTCAAAGGACAGATGAGGTGGGATTTGCGCGCTGGGATGCGCGTTGTGGCTCAGTCGCGAAGTCCGAGTCGGGGTGTTTGGGATGTCCGGCGGCGCGGGTGTAGGGCTGCAGGGGTGTGAACGATACGGTGCGCTAGGTATGTGTTTATTAGGTCAATTAATTCTAGGGTGGGGAAGAGCTTTTTGTTTTTGAATATGGGAACTTTTTGATTTGGTGGTTGATGGGTGTTTGGAGATGTAAGGCAGCTGCGCGAGGAGAGGGGTGGAGGTAGGGGCGGAAAGAGAAGGTAGGAGTAAGAAGCGCTTACATTGTAGGCGAATGATGTGTGTCTCCGCAGCTTACGGGTATGGTAAAAGACTGCAAAAATGCGAAAATATACAAAGGGTAATCTCAATAAAGCCGGCCGTCATGTGACTTGCCAAGACGCTAGCGCGTCACTAGCGGAACAGAGTCTCCGAGCCTCCAAGAGCTCTGTAGAGCGTCAACACCTACACTTCAACCTCACGTTTCGCACTCAATATGGCTTCAAATCCTGCCCAAAAAAAAAAAAAAAAACTCTCGATTGCTGTTAGAAGCCCAGCTAGCTGCTATCGTCGTTCTCAGAACATAATACAACCTCACTTTCCCAGAAATCGCCACTGATTTGGGTATAACTGACCACGCATGTGGTAAGGCATTTCAACGCGTCAAAGATGCTGCAAAAGTCAACTCACTGCAGGAATTGCTAGCTGCAACACCTACAGTCAAGCAGTCTCCTCCTGGCAGACCTGTAAAGGTACGCGATGGCTCTACGCTGAGCGCAAGACCACGGCATAACATTATCGTATATGGCACCTACCGGGTGCATGACGCTGTCAGAGACCTCTGCGCAGAAGCTGGCATCACACTTAGTAAGAATATAGTCTATAACATTGCTAGGGAGCACCGCGACGAGCAGCACCTATACGTAATAACTTATAGAGTATAACCTAAAAAACTAGCGCTTAGTAGTAATAATAAGAACTAATAACTATAGTACTATGCCTAGCTTAAGGCTAAAAATAACTTACACTTTCTACGCATTATATTTATTTACTATAATAAGACCTCTAAGTCTATTTGCGAGAGTAATATACGTGGTAGAAAGTAAAGGATTTTAAGATTAATTAGATAAGATAGTAACGTCTACGTACTACTTATAACGCTACCTAAATTTAGTTTTATAATCTACGCTACTACTTTAACTAATACTACTTACTCTTATTAACGCCCTTGCGTTATTTAGGCTTAAGATAATAATATAAGCTATAAAAACCTTATATAACACGACTCCTATATAAATAATATAGTAAAAGAAGCCCTTAAGGTTAAACGCTCTTACGCGACTATTACTAGTACCTATAAAAAGTAGTAATTATAAAAAATTAACTATAATATTGCTTATAATAATAGTTAACGCTAAGCTACTAATAAGGCTACTTATAAAAAAGGTGGAGCTCTCCGCGCAGGTATTAAAAAACTTTTTACTATTAAAAGTTTTTTAAAATAGAGGAGTTTATATACAAAGGAGGGAAGGATATAAATAGCATCTAGTACGCAAAGAATATACTTAAGAAACACCTATTCCTTTATTACTACGCTATACGCGATAATAACTAAGGCGTAGCTATTTATTTAATTTAAGATAACGTTTACTTATACTTACTAGGCCTCTAGTACTGCTAGCTAGAAATTAAAGCTCTAAGAATTAAGTTTGGCCCTTAGCCTCCTAATTCACCCAACTTACACCCAATTAAGCGCTGTTTTGGGCGTCTAGAAGGTTTTTTGGCAAGTTACGAATGCCTATCAAGTTCCAAGGAGGCCAAAAAGGAGGTCTAGCAAGGTGATAAGACACTCAGGCAGTATATGGCCGAAAAGCTTCATCCCACCTACTTTATGCGCGTTGCAGAGCTCTGCGAGGACGCAGGTGGCCAGAACAACTTTACAGCATAATTAGAACATCTTATTTGGGTGTATTTGCTCATACTTTAGATGGAATCAAGATGCCCGACTTTTGAAGTTGCTACCCCTGCAGGAATCCCTGCTGCACGTGACGGCCGACTTTATTGAGATTACCCTTTGTAGTATGCATGTGTAGTTATGGAGAAATTAGAAGGCTAGTTACCGTGTCTGTGCGCGTGCCGAGCCACCTAACACTAAAAGACTAAATAACTCCCTAACTTTAACGCGTCGTAACTCTATTAATATAGCAGTAATTATAGATGCGATTAAAACCATTTAATATTTAAATTTAAGAAAAAAATTCTTATATAAAAAATAGCCACTACTTATAGTATTAATAAGACTACGTTATCCTAAAGATATAAGCGCGTTTAGGCCCTAAATAAGGCTAAGACTATTAACTAGTAAAAACTTTACCTATAATGAAAGGAGGAGCTTATACAATATATTAAAAGACTTATACAGAGATAATATAGAACTTTACCTTTATAATAATAAAAGAGCAAGTTAGCGAGACCTAGGTTACGCGCGTTATTAACTAATATAACGTACTTCACAAGCGAGTGTCCGATACAAGCGAGTGTCCGAAAACGCCAAGACCCCACCAAAACGTATTATTACCTATATTATAACGCGATGTCTTAACCACCTAATTAGCTACTAAAGTTAAAAGAAGCTTAATTATAGCTTGCGCTTTAGGCTATTAAATAAAATGTAATACTTTTAATTCTGCGCGCTGCAGCAATCTATAGCGCTTTAGAAACAGTAATAAGGCAAAGACGCGCTAGAGTAACCTTTTAACCTAATTATACGCCTAACTCTATGAATCTTCTAGCAACAGAGGAGCAGGTAATTATTTACTATATACTTAACCTAGACGCGCAAGGATTTCCTCCCCGGCTTACTACTATTAAAGATATAGCTAATTCTTTATTAGCTAAGCAGCGCCGCAAGCCTGTTAGCTAGCACTAGGCTATAAACTTTATAAAGCGCTAGCTGGAGCTCTAAGTTAAGTTTAATTAAAAGTACGACTATAAGAGAGCTCTCTGTAAGGATCCTAAGGTTATGCAAGGCTGGTTCCAGCTTATAGAGAATACTAAAGCTAAGTATAGTATCCTAGACAAGGATACCTACAATTTTAACAAGACTAGCTTTATAATAGGCATAATATTAACAGGAGTAGTTATTACAAGCTCTAAGTAATAAGGCAGGCTAAAGAGTGTATAGCAAGACAACTAGTAGTAGACTTTAGCTATCTAAAGCGTTAATGCGATAGGCTAGGCGATTCCACCCTTCCTTATCTTCCAGGGCAAGCACCACCTCTCTATCTAGTATAAAGAGAAGGATCTACCTCATAATTAGGTTATTACAGTCTCTAAGAACGGCTAGATAATAAATAAGCTTAGTCTATAGTAGCTAAAGCACTTTAACGCGCATACAAAAAGGCGTACTATTAGTAGCTATTAGCTACTTATTATTAACGGCCACGAGAGCCATAACTCGCTTAAATTCCAGCAATACTGCAAAGATAACAAGATTATTACTCTCTGTATACCTCCACATTCGTCGCACCTCCTGCAGCCACTAGATGTAGGATGTTTCTCGCCGCTAAAGAAGGCGTATGGGCGCCAAGCCGAGGATCTAATGCGCAAATACATCACGCATATTACTAAAATTAAGTTCTTACCTTACTTTATTACTACTTTTAAGGCTATAATTACTTAAAGTAATATTAAGGGAGGCTTTTAAGGCGCTAGCCTTATTCCCCTTAACCTAAAAGTAATAATATTAAAGCTTAACATTTGTCTGCGTACGCCTTCGCCTTATACTATACACGATAGTACATAGCAGTCGCAGACGCCTAGCAACACCCTAGAATTTAGGGCACAATCGACGCTAGTAAAGGAGAGGATTTAAAGGCACCTAGATAGTTCCCTAACAAGCATAGTTAAGGCCTTTAAAAAGGTAATAAAAGGCGCAGTAATAGTAGCGCATAAGCTAGTGTTAGCGTAAAAGCAGATTACTAAGCTACAAGCTACTAATAAGGCCACCACACGATAGAAATTACATAAAAAAAAGTAACTATAGCAAGAAGGAGTTCTTATAGCTAAAGAGGGCTAGTAGCTAGCTACTCTAAAGGACTTTAAGGCGCGTAGTAATAAGAAGAAGGCAAAGAAGATAGTGCGCGCTAATAGAGGCAAATTCACTTAATAGCGCTGTAGACGCTATAGTAAAGCTAGGCATAATTCGCGCACGTGTAAAGAAGAAGTAGAAGTAGATTCTGAGTAGATTAGCCTACTACAATTCCTTATAAATATATATGCGCGTTCTGTACTATTGTGTAGAGTATAGATTTTGGTGGGGTCTTGGCGTTTTCGGACACTCGCTTGTATCGGACACTCGCTTGTGAAGTACGTTAGTATTTATTTTATCTTATAATAGATGGTTAGTATAAATAGTAATCACTATAACGCTAATTTAGTAAATAAATATTACTACTTTTTTAGCCTTTTATATAATAAAGTAGATTAATATTATATAGATCCTCATTATATTTATAATATAGATAAGAAAGGCTACCTAATTAGTATTATTAGTAAATTAAAGAGGATATTTAGCAGAGAAATATAAAAGAAGAGGGAGGTTAAAGTATTACTTTAAGATAGTAATCGCGTGTAGATCACGCTCTTAGTATATATTTACGCTAATAGATTAGCTCTGCTACTAGGCTTTATCTATAAGGCTACTAATAAGGGTATCTAATTAAGCTAGGTACAGGATATTAAGGCAAGATATTATAAAGTCTTTATTACCTTATTACTCTCTAACTAAATAAATAATAATATTAAGCTTGCCTAGCTTAAACAAGCGTTTAATTACTATATAAAAGAGAAGACTTAATAATTATATTAACTTTTAATTATAAATAGCTACAGATTTTATATTACTATATGTTGAGAATATATGGGTTCAGTCCAGATTGGTGGAAGGTAGGCTTGTGGTACTTACTGTACAGAAGAGTGCCAAGCCTGGTAGTCCCTACTCAATTATACAGATTATACCTCACAATAGCTTGTTTAATCTAGTACGCTATACACAATAGTTAATATAATACGTTACAGCCACCCCGCCTTGTCCCTCACCTACTTAGTTATTTATAGTAATTATACTACTAGAGGGACCTTATTCTAATAGGTTATAAGCCTAGTTACTAACTAACGTTATTATTTCTCTAGAGTCGCGCAGGACTCAGCTACGATTCGCGAAAGGAATTAGTTACTACTAAAGTTACGCAGGACTTAGATTTAAAAAGGAATTAAACCTTAAGAGTCACGCAGGACTTAGCTACAATTCGCAAAAAAAAATCAGTCATCGACTAGAGTCGCGCAGGACTTAGATTTAAGCAGGAATTAACTTCACCTTATCGCCTGCATCGCCTGCATCGCCTGCATCGCCTGCATCGCCTATATCGCCTGCATCGCCTGCATCGTCTACACCACCTGCACCGCCTGCATCGCCCGCATCGCCCGCATCGCCTGCAATCGACACATGTAAGCCTCCTCACGTCCGAACACATATAATGGCCGAAGAGAAGGGACAGTAGGAGATTCCTAAACTCACAGCAGAGAATCATAATAGTTAGTTCCGCCGGAACAAAGTTAAGCTAAGAGAGAAAAGAGTCTTTTACATGTATAAGAGAAGCCTAGAGGAGCACTACTAAATTACTACTACTAAAGACCTGTTAGATACTGTAAAAGGACTAGATATTATAGATAATAAGACTGTCAAGGCCCGCATTAATGTTGATAAGAGAGATAAGTACTTAGAGGACAAGGTAATTATAATTAACCTTTTATTTAGATCTCTTAGCAACGATAACTAGGCCTTAGTTAATAAGTATAACACTGCCTTCTAGTTCTAGGCTTACCTGCGAAAGAAGTACACCTAAGCTAACGCTATCGCCGCCAACATGTACATAACTAGGATCTAGACATTTACATTCGATTCTAAGAGCATAATTATTAGATTATAAGAAAAGCTAAAAGATTACTAGCGTAAGCTTGTCTTAGCAGACGCTAACACTAATAGAGCCTATAAAAATACTATATTACTACTTATTCTTATTAGATTATTCCCTCTAAGTTTTAAGACTATAATTAACACCCTAAATGCTTAGCTTAACCTCACTATTAAACAAAAGCTTAAGTTTCTAGAAGAGAAGGAGGTCCGAGACCAGCAAGATACTAATAAATAAGCTCTTCTAGCATTCCGAAAAGCCTACAAGTACGTTCCGCCCTACAAGCGAGGCAACAGGGAGCTGTTATCCGACTTCGAACCTAGCGCTACGTTTGGCATCCAGTGCTACCTTTATAACAAATCTTACTACATGCGAGACTATTCAAAGCTTATAAAGGCTCGAAAGCTCCTAAGGGAATATAAAGCTAAAAAGAAGCGAAGAAAAAAGAAGCTATTCCCTCTAAAGCTGCCTAAGCCACCTATTAAGTTTAGGAAATCTAACAAAAAGACTAGCAAAGCATATAGAGCCAAAGAAGAAGCTAGGTTAGAATTAGAGCTAGAGATATTAACTAATACCTTAGACTTAGAGGATAAGGAAATTAAGACTTGCCGTCTCTTAAAAGACATTATTAATAAGGCCTCTCTATCCACCTAGGCCGGCGACACTAGCGCTTCCTTACACATGTCTAACCAACCCTTATTATTTAGACGGATGATTAAGATCAAGCGAAGACTTGTTTAGGTTAGAGGGGAAAAGTTATATACAGACTAGAAGGGAGAAGCTTAAGTAGTGTATAAAGACAAGTCCTTAACATAGCTTTTAGATATACTACTTATACCCAATCTTAAAGTTAATCTATTATTAGGGAGACAAATTTACGTAGCAGGCCTAAAGGGTCGATTTAACTTAAATACACTGCGTTTCAAACTGGGAAAGAAGACAATTATTAAAGCAACTATAGACGACGGCCTCTATATAGTGTCACACATCGCTAATAGATACCAAGAGACAGCATTCCCAAGCACAGAATAGCATACACTAGCAGAATTTAACGAAATAGAATTTAAGGCTAGTGAAAAAGAGAGATACTTACTATATCACAGACGCTTCGCACACCTGGGGCCTGTAAAGATCGCGAAGCTCCACGAAGTCACAACCCTCTAGAAGAAGATTTAAGTGCTAGAAAAGATAGAACTCTGCGAAGTCTGCGCCTTAATAAAGATAAAGAATAGCATCCCTAAGCAGCTAAGAGAGCACAAGGCTACAAAGCTAGCTTTAATATAGTTTAATATTATAGGACCCTTTTTAACATCTTTAAGAGAAAACCAATGGTTCCTCCTTATTATTAATAGCTACACGCGAAAGAACTGGGTTATCCTATTAAAGTATAAGGGAGACGCACAAAAGGAACTTAAAGTTTAAAAAACCTTTGTTAAATATTAAACTAACGAAAAGGTTAAAGCTACTAGGACTAATAACGCACCAGAACTCTTGCAACAAGTTAAGGAATAGAAAGTTATATAAGGAGTAGAACTATAGCTTACTATAATTACGTTATTACATTAAAATGGACTAGCTAAGCGAAATATCTAAACTATAGAAGCCAACATAAGAGTAATGCTTAAGGACGCTAGTCTACTAATTAAGTTCTAGGACAAAGCTATGGAGGCAGACACATACATGCGAAACCGCACTAATACAGGACCTATAATTAATAGAAAGCAAGTTAGCCCTAAAGAGGCTTTTACAGGAAAGACGCCATCTATTAACCACATCTATATATAGGGGAGCAAGTGCTACTCCTATATTTACCCTAAGATAATTCTAGTAGATTAACGACACGACAAGCTTATAGACCGCGGCAGAGTTAGAGTATTTATAGGCTATTCTAAGATAATAAACAAGTAGTTCAAGTTCTATTCGCCAGAGCTAGGATACACATCAAGAACAAGCCGATTGTTAGTAGACGAAAACACCCCTAGAGGAAAAGTTGAACTACGACTGCGAAATATCCTAGCTAGACCACAAGGAACACAGAACACAATGCCAGACCGAAAACTAAGAGGAAGACCCAGGAAGGTTCCAGGGACTAATACTAGGACTAATACTAAGGAAAACTAACGCCCTATTCTTGTTTAACTAGCGGAACTAATAGAGATAACTTTTGCAGAGCTAATAGAACTAACTTCTATAAAACTAATAGAACTAACTTTTGCAGAAACGATAAAACTAACTTCTATAGAACTAATAGAACCAACTTCTACAGAACCAATAGAACCAAATTCTACAGAACTAAATTCCGGGCTAACAAAGCGTAGAAGAGAAAGACTAAGGAAGCTAACTACTATTCCTCCTATCGCCCTACCTTAAGACGAGCGAGTACCTGACTTAGTAAACAAAGAGCCTGGAAAACCTATTAAAGTCTTACTAGAAGCTCTACGATACTTTATAAGAGAGTCTAAACGCAAGAGGTCTAGCGAAGATACTATAAAAGATAAAAGATTCTAGAAAATTATTAAAGCTATGCTAGCACAAGTCGACTTTACGAACGAACAAGCATAGATTTTTAAGAAAGCTTTTCTAGCAACTAAGATTACAGGAATTCAAATTCCCCAAACATATTAACAAGCTATCCACGACCCAAAGCACGGAAATTAATAGAAAGCAGTAGTGCTAGAGGAGATAATTTCACTAATAGAAAATAAAACCTAGGAAGAAGTCTTTCTGGCAAAAGACGCAAATATGGTTAACTTAAAGTGGGTTTTTACAATTAAGACTAAGCTAGACAGGATAGTTAAATAATTTAAGGCACGCCTTATAGCAAGGGGTTTTACCCAAGTATAGGGAATTAACTATAACAAGACCTTTGCGCTAACTATCCGCATGGATACCTTACGTCTATTCCTAGCCACTATCGCAGCAAAAGACTTAGAATATTTTTATTATGACATTAAGAATGCGTTTACTAAGTCTCACTTTAAGAAACAGATCCTCCTTAAGCCACCTAAAGGAGTTTATGTTAAGAAAGGACATGTCCTAAAAGTCCTTTAAAGCCTATACAGACTAAAGCAAGCTGCTTAAGACTAGAACCTATTAATAAAGAAAGAGCTTCTTACATAGGGATTTGTACAAAGCCTGGTAGACCCTTGTATGTTTGTCCATAAGGAGAGAAAGATTCGAATCCTAGTCTACGTTAACGACGTCCTTACAGCGGCAAAGGAACAATCTTAGACTAAGTAGTTCTAGAAGAAGCTTTCTAGATAATTCAACGCCAAGAACCTGGGGGAGGTACATAAAGTCCTTAGAGTGCGAGTTACAAGAAATAGAAAGCACCGTACAATCTTCCTTAACTAAGAGTAATACCTACGCGCAGTACTTAATAAGTTTAGAATATTAAGCAAGAAGTATAAAGACAGGAAGATTCTATCTACTAATTACACCTTATTTAGGCTAACTACTAATAATAACACCCGAATTAACATAACTGAGTACTAGCAGGGAATCGAAAGCCTAATATTCGCTATAGTTCTTACACGTCCAGATATTGCATTCACCCTTAGAAAACTAAGCCAATACATAAGCGATCTAGCAAAACACCATAGCCATGTATTAAAGAACCTATTATGGTACCTTAAGTCAACAGTCATAATAAAACTACGCTACGGACTAGGGGGAGCACACTCACAATTTGTCGTCTACTTAGATACTAACTAGGCAAGCGATACTATAGACCAAAAGAGCGTCTCAGGAAGCACTGCAATATTCTATAAAGGTCTAATATTATAGTCTAGTAAGAAGCAACGATTAGTTGCAACATTAAGTTACAAATCTAAGTATATTGCACTATTAACATGCTACAAGCAAGGCTAGTGGATTGCTCAAGTGTTTAGAGACCTTAGATTCCTAAAGTACATTAGAAAAGACACCAACAAGGTCTAGATGCTAGGCGACAATTAGGGCGCTATTGCACTTACAAAGAACCCTCACCTTTACGAAAGATTAAAGCATATTAATATCTGTTATCACTTTATCAAGGACCTGGCAGAATAAGGCAGACTTAATATAGCCTACGTGCCAACTACAAACATAGTTACTAATAGAATAACAAAGCCTTTACAGCGAGTGGCATTTAAGAGATTTAAGAACTAACTAGGAGTTATCTATGGACCAGACCTGTCCTAAGGGGGAGTGTTAAGAATATATAGGTTTAGTCCAGATTAGTAGAAGGTAGGCTTGTGGTACTTACTGTACAGAAGAGTGCCAAGCCTGGTGGTCCCTACTCGATTGTACAGATTGTACCTCACGATAGCTTATTTAATCTGGTACGCTATACACGACAGTCAATATAATACGTTACAGCCACCCCGCCTTGTCCCTCACCTACTCGGTTATTCATAGTAGTCATACTACTAGAGGGACCTTGTTCCAATACTATAGACTTTATTAACTATTATAATTAAAATAGGATTTTACTTACTATTTTATATCCTTATTTAACTTATACGCTTTGGATACTTAACGTTATAATATTCAAGGCTTTATTAATAACCTACTTAGTGGAGCTATTATAATACTTTAATAAAAGTTAGGGCCTAGCTTTTATTACTAAAAGTAACTTTTTTTTTAAATATATAAAAGGCCTCTTTTAAGGAATTAACTATCTAAACTCTTTTAAAGTAATAAAGATATTATTACCTAATCCTAACCTGTCCTTAATAAGTGTACTTATAATTAAGAATTAGGTAATAGCTTTTTATTAGGGCTTAGTAATTATAACAAAAAAAAGATAGATAGGCTTGTATAATTAGTATTAAAAAATTAAGATAGTTAAGATATAACTACGCTTTATTAATTACTTTACTACTTATTTACTTAAAATAAGCTACTCTACTATAAGAATAATAGACTAAGGCAAGCGCTATTAATAAAGTAAAAGTGTATAAAAAAAAAAGGTAAGGCTCTAGATCTTTAATAGTATTAAAAGTATTATAGTAGATTAGTCTTCTAGTTACTAAGGAAGGTAAGAGAGGCAAATATTTATTATTTTATTAAAAAAAATAAAAGGACAAGCAATAATAGCTGTAAAAAGTAGAGGTAGTAAAGCTAAAGAAGGTAGCTAAGCTATATAAAGAGAAAATATAGTAGGAAAAGCGTACTGCGCGAGAGGCAGCTAAGAAGGTAAAGAACAAAAAAAGAAAGCTAAAAAAGTAGCTTAGCGCGCTCCCTAGAAGTCTGTCCATAACGTAGAAAAAGCTCTACAGTTATCCTAAAGGAGTAAGAGAAAAGCTTCTTAGCCATCTCTACAAAGCAGAAAGCGTTAGAAACGTGGTGTTAATGCTTTAGATATTAAGGAGGCCTTAGAGGGCGCCTCTGTATCGGCGCAGGTCACTCAAAGGATCGATGTTGGCGTATCTCCTAGCAGAGGCATGTGGGAGTGCGTGTATAAGAATGTAGCCTCGAATGAATTAAGTGCCTATAGGCCTGGTACGAAAGGATACGGAAAAGGTACTGAACTACAAAGGCCCCAAGCTCCTCTAAATACACTTCTTCCCAGATGGCTAGCTAGCACATAACTGCCATAGGTTGACCGTCGGTCTGATGGATCCGAAATAGGTCCGAATCGGATTCGTAGTTCCCCATCGGTCTGATAGATCCGAAATTGGTCCGATACGGATGAGTGTCGGTTTTCGGATGATCTCGAATCCTGTCTTGACTGGCCAAGGGTTCTCGTGTCGACGAGCGATTGTTCCTGTTACAGCCTCTACCACCCTAACTAGATTAATATGTTAGGGCTATAACGTTAAGCTTCCTAATAAATATAACTAGTATAAACTAATTATAAAGATTAATATAGTACTTTATAAAAAAATATATAATAAAATTAATTATAATTAGCTTTACAGCCTTATTCTTACACAAGCTATTATAGTGTTAGGTGGCTCGTCACGCGAAGTGGCTCGGCACGCGCACAGACACAGTACCGTGCCCGTGCACCCAACGCGCGCCGTCGGCTAACGCGCGGAACACCATCCACATGACACTTTTTTATCCTAACACAGCATAACAACAATGACAGGCATTAACGAAGCAGTTGCAGAAACAAAAAGTATACCTCTAAGAGAGAAAATCCTATAAATAAAAATAGCTTAAAAGCATAGCGTTATTTACTTAACTTTAACGCGTAAAGTAGAGCTTAGTGCGCGTTCCTACTAAGAGGATATAGTAATACGTTAGAACCTTAGCCTACAGGAGGAGGCAGAGCTTATAAAGTACATAAATAAGCTTATAAAAGAATACCTCCTACCTATAAAAGAGATAGTTTAAGATTTCGCCTTAAATATTGCTAGGTATTAGGTCTTTAAGAGCTAGGTATTGCGCTTCCTAGATTATTACAACAATAAGCTTACGTCTTAATTCACCATATCTATAAACTAGCAACGCTATATTACTAACTCTAGTAATAAGTATAAGCTATACTATAACGCGCTGCGCGATAAAATTAAGTTCTATAAGATAGAGCCTGCGCATATATATAATATAGACGAAAAAGGCTTTATAATTAGAGCTATTAGTAGATAAAAGAGAATCTTTAGCAAGCGTTAATTTAAAAAGAAACCCTTTAGGCAGATACTATAGGATAGTAATTATAAGTAGGTAAGCCTTATAGCATGTGTATGCGCGGATGGATCTGCTCTTCCTCTAGGCCTTATATATCCGGTTGAATCTTAGAATATTTAGAGCACCTGGGTGGAGGATGTGAAAGTGGGAGAACATATAGCCTTCTTTAGAGTATTACTTAGTAGCTAGAGCAACGACGGCCTAGACCTTGCTTAGCTATAATAGGTGTTCTAGCGCTTTACTACATCTAAAGCTCGAAGAAAGTACCGCCTATTACTTGTAAATAGCTATAGGAGTTACCTAACTAAAGAGTTTTTAGAGTATTACTACTAGCACAAGATTATTATAAGTATCTATCTACCTTATAGCACGCACACGCTTTAGCTGCTTAATATAGTAATATTTAAGCCTCTTAGTATAGCATACTTAAAGAAGCTAGGAGAGCGCCTCTTTAAGTATAAAGGCCTAGTACTAGTAAAGAAGCCTGACTTCTTCTTACTATTCTAAGATGCCTAGGTAGCTAGCTTTACTAAATTAAATATACTTAGCTCCTTTAAGGCAGTGGGCGTGAGCCTATTTAACTCTAATATTATACTAGATAAGTTTGTAAACAGCGACTCCGAGACTGCAGAAGATAGTAACTCTAATACTACTATTTATAAAGAAGAATAGTAAAGGGTTCTAGATTAAGTAGTAAGGCGTGCGTTAAGGGGTGTAATAAAGAAGGATGTATTAATTATTTAGCAATTGCTCTACTATATAGCTATCTAAAACACCCTTATAAGGAGCGAAAATAAAGGTCTAATAGACGCTCTTACTACTAAGAGGAAGCGAGAAAAGCAAGGCAAGCCTCTAGCTTTGCTATAACACTATAAGTACTAGGGACTGTACATGATGTAGACTCCTTGCTCCTTTCGAGAAGCGCGCACACGGATGAGGTTAGTAAAGCGTAAGGCAGAGAAGGAGGAGTTCTAAAAAGAAGAGGTAAGAAAGTTAAAGGCTACTACTATAGCGTATAAAAAGTAAATTATAGAAGAGAAGCGCTAGATAGTAGCAAGGAAGAAGAAAAAGTAAGAAAAGAAGTATGTAGAAAAGCGCTAAGCTATTAATACGCGTAAAGCTAAGAGCGTACGCAAGAAATAGTAGCGCGACTCTTAAAATAGATCTTAGACTACATAAAAACGTAAGCGCAAGGCCTTATAGTAATAAGGAGTTAAAAAAAGGTAGAAACGTAGTTTTATAGCTATATAAAGTAGTAGTATTACTTATAAGCTATGCTTAGCACTTGCACCTATAGTAAATAGCTATAGCTATAAAATACTTTAACTACGTAAATTTTAGTAGCAAATTCTGTCGCATAGGCCTATAGATCACTCTACTAGAAAATCTAGTAATAACAACTATTATATGTGACTCTACGGCCCTAAGTTTGCTAGTGATAACTAGGGCCAATTCCGCGCGTTGGCCGACGGCGCGCGTTGGGTGCACGGGCACGGTAATACGAACATCACGCCTCGCTTAACACGCCTTATCTGCTACCCAATACCGTACCTATGTACCTTCCGCTCATGCTCTTTCTGCTTGTCTTTTATTAGAATGATTCCATATTAATGGACTGCGATCAAAGTGTTACGCGGATTGTGGAATGATTAAATTCCACTGAATGGGTGCCTATGCGCACGTGCGATGACTGCCTGGAGAACGGATCCCGTGTTAATGTAGCCCGTAGATGAAGCTGAAGCGCTTATTACAATTGCGATCGGGACCAAGAGAATGTTACGTTATATAGTAGAGTACAATACCAGAATTTGTTGTACCGAACGAAGAGTGAAGAAATCTGGTATAGACGGGAGTTGCTAACAATGCGCTGACTTCAAAAGTCTCCACCAAAACCGCAACAGGCTGCACCGTTCCAGTTGTTGATGAACCCTTTCCGTTAAGAGATGTAAAGACGTGCGATCAAGTAGCCCTGTT
This sequence comes from Bimuria novae-zelandiae CBS 107.79, assembly GCA_010015655.1. Classification (NCBI taxonomy): domain Eukaryota; kingdom Fungi; phylum Ascomycota; class Dothideomycetes; order Pleosporales; family Didymosphaeriaceae; genus Bimuria; species Bimuria novae-zelandiae. The sequence goes on from ML976790.1 coordinate 54,417, forward strand.
GCAAAACCAATACGATGCCACAGAATCTAAGAGAAGAATTAGCGATCCTTCAAGGCACACGGGACAGGGCCTCTTACATGAACAGATGTGTCAGGGATCTTCCGCGCTCCTTGAAGCCACTTGCGTATCTCGCGTTGATCAAACAAACGATGATGAGGACAGTTCGTGGAATATCTAAGGATGGAAGCTGGAAGGCGAAGGGTTGATGTTCGAGGAGTCGCACAAAACTGATGACTGGATACATTATGGCCCAAAGAACGAATGTATGCGTATTGGGTGCGATGTACCGTTCAGCGAAGAAGTCGGGTCGCAGTGTTGCATTTTTGCTCGAGTCGGGCGGGTATGTGCGGTCACTGGGGTGTTCCATATAGTGTCCATAGCCTCCTTCGGAAACCGTCGTAAGCCATTCATCAAAGCCGATGAGGAAATAACCCAGGCGTGTAGAGCACGGTATAAGCAAATACAGAATTAAGATTTGCATTGCTTTCTTCTGACCCACGGTGATCTCAATAATTTCTGAGGATAACTTCCAGTTCAGCATCATAGAAATTGGTAGAGCGATTGTGGCAATTGGTAACAAGTAGAAAAAGTTTTTTGGCCTGGGTGCTTCTGTCAGGTGAATATCTGGAAGCAGTGAATATCCAAAAATTTCTCTGGTGTCGTCCCAAAACCACTGATAGGCCCACGTAAGGCTGATGTTGTAGCCTCGGCCAACACTTGATTGTGCCTTTTGTAGCCAGAACTCTGCATATTTGATGAGTAAGATGGCCGGCACCACCTCAGCAAGTAGCGTTGAAATGGCAGTTGAAGCGCTGATATCGACCACAAACATTAAGGAGAGACAGGCGAATATGTGACACTTGTGGGCAAGGTAGTCTTTCTTGAGCACTTTCAATGCGACAGCGAGGGAACACTGAGCCCAATTAGTTTGTTATGAGAGGAAGAGTATCGGAGCAACCCATACCATGGCGAAATTCCAGGTGATGGCTGCAATAACGAAATCCACCATGGCATTTGTGATGCCAAAACTCGATATGTGAGTGATAAACTATGTTTTGATCAGTATAGCTAACCAATTGCGACGTCATCTGACGTACGAATAATTCAGTGTGAATGTTTGCCAAGGGAACAATGACAGAGTAAGTAAACTTATTGACGAAGTCGACTACTTTGTTTCTTGTTCTACGAATAGGAAATTGTGCTTGAAGTCGACCTTTACATGGGATTAGCTTTTGGTCATTGTGTAAGCAGGAAGATGTCCTACTCAGTTCCCTCTCCGCGTCACTAATCGTGCCTATGGTAGGTGAGATATGAGAAGTGAATCTCATTCGTGAACCTGGTTTCTTAAAGGTCGTGAAACTCGTTCCTGAATCTTCTGATTTCCTGAGTATCGTGAAAACCAGGAGCGCAGTTTGACTGACGCTGCACGAGGCACCTAGAGAAATAAGGTGAAGAGAAACTTTTGCAACGTTAGGCAGTCCCAGACGGTTTGCAGCGAGTGACAATGGGACGCATCCTAGGAATAGGTTGAGTGATTGGCGGGGGAAAGTGATTGCAAGTGTCCATCCGATGAGACTCCTGAGGATCCGTCCGAAAAATCGCAAAGCATTGCTTCCACGTAGGGACATACGAGAGTGAAATCTTTCACCACACCTGGTGCCTTCGCATCTGCTCTTGAACGCCTCCATAGCATGACTGACGGAAACAGCAATAGCTCGCTTCGTCGTGTATAGGGCATCCAAACTTCCGAACCAAATTGTTTGGTAAATCAATGAGACAGCACGCAGACCATCCCGCAGACTACGAGTCCTTGCTTCCAGGGAGTGCCTTAGCGTTTTTGAGTGGAAATTGTCACTTTGCTTGGCTTCTTGTTCGTACCACTCATCTGAAAACAGTTCATTCACGGTCCTATCACGAGAAGGCAGGGAGAATGGGGGTCGAATGAAGCGCAGCAAATCCAGATAGTACGTTTGGCCGGGCAGGTGAATTTTTCGAAATCCCAGAGCCAAGCGCTGGTCGCTGAAGAAGCTGAATGTAGGACGTTTGAGCGTAAGCGAGTTGAAGTGCCGGCTTATGTATGCCGAACGTTGTTGATGGGTGATAATTTTCGATCTCCTGCGTGCAGATCGATTGTAGACTTTTCTCGAAACAGTGCTGACCTCCCAACCCATAGGTAGGGCTAGTGTGCTGCGCTGATCTTGCGCATGAGTTTGTACTGGTGTCCAAGTAGCAATCGAACTTTGGGAAAGGAGCGCTTCGATCCGGTCTAGGTCTAATGCAGCATTGCCATGACTCCCTAAATCACGTTTCAGCGCTGCGATGCATTGGTAGGCTGTTTGACCCTGCGCGTCTAGCGCACTGATTTCGAATCCATTCAGGACTACCGCTTCGACCAGGTTATACATTGGGATATTGATGGCTTCATGTAGCATTGTGGTCCAACCAACAGCGTCGCTTTCGTTGGGTTCGCCCAGACAATCTGATATACCGGTACCTGTCAGAAAGTATCGAAGGGATGAACGCATCGAATCCGATCTCTCCTGATCGATGGCAACCAACTGGAGACGAAGCAGACTATCAACGAAGATCTCGCGCGCAGTGTCATGTTTCAAATCGTAGATCATCTCCAGCATGATGCGTAATACTGATTTGGGACCAGCTTTGGTTGGAAGTGGGTATTCGAGTTTGCATCCACTTTCAAGCAGGAGAAGTAGTCTCATCACGATGTTGGTGACTTTCCATGCATCGGAATGTTTCCGCCTCTGTTGTGAAATCCAGGCGCCCAGGACATCCATGCTAATCGTGGCACTTTCTTCAATACCAATGCATCCCCGAAAACCCCAAGCTAGTACGGCGAAGCAACAATCCTTTTCCATCGCGAGCTGAAGATGATTTGCTGTGAGCCCGGAATGTCTCAAGCAGCATAAGGGTATTCGACTTCGCAGCCTGAACATAGCATATATCCGATCTTGTAACATCCTTAGTGAGGCCTTAGAGCGCCGGTGATTTGAGTTCGGTCGTGGAAGTCCATCAAGACAACTCTGAATATCTTGGATTAACCATTTAAAGTCCCAACAATCGACCTCTTCAGGATGTACGAGAGGCTGTAAAAGCGTCGAGCCGCTGAAATGGGGAATCATCTCACGCGTCCGGCGTTTTAATGTCCTCACTAACTCTCCACGTTGAGAAAGTTTCTGTTTGGGGTAATTGTAGACATGTCGCCAGGAAAGCTGTGAGAAACCTCTAATGGAGCGTGATTTGCAGATTGTGACAAGCCTATGCAACGTCACTTCGGATGTACTAAATATGCTTAGAATTACTTACCAGTCCAGATTGTCTCTACTGTACGCGTAGGCAAGGCTGGTCGTATTGGTGAATGTCGCCCAGCCGTGCGCTACTACAGTGGGGAACGAAACAGTCGACTGAAAAGCAAAACAAGCCGTAATGAATTTGCGGAGGACCACATCCACGTCAGTTTCAATTATAGCCGCTTGTAGAAAGGATGACCGTTCTAAGCTCTGCCAAGGCCTTCGATGCCAGTAATGCGGATCTTCGTGCAAGCAGGCTCGTAGCGAAACGTACACCATCCTGGGAACGTCCGTATGTTGTTGGGATATATCCGAAAAAGCTGTCTGAAACAGCTTATGTGCTGAATACATGCTTTCGGGAGACTCGATCTCCGCGTCAGCTGGAAGTGGAGATCGTGATCGGCCGGCGAAAATGGACCAGATGACTAGTCCGAAAGCGAAGTGGTCGAATACAAAAAGATCGCGACTGGCGTACCGAGAACTTCCTGGAGGTGGGCACCATCTAGGGGTTCCTCTGTATTCAGAAGGTCCAGTTGAGTCGGGTTCATCAGTTGCCGCTACAGTGAGGCCGAAATCACTGAGCTTTGCCATGTATCTTTCCCCAGTATGGAATATCAGAATATTGTCGAGCTTGATGTCGCCATGTACGAATCCAGAGTCATGTATCGCGTTGAGTCCCTGTCCTATCTCTTAGCAAGTCAATTTGGACTTGGTGGTATGGAGCGCAGCGTGTTCGATGTTGGCAAGAAAAGCCCTTGATGTCGATAAGCCCAGTCAGTGTGATATCTGCGCGCTCAAGGACTAGAAGCGGAATGCGTGGTTCCGGGTCTATATTGTCCTCCAATGTGTCTAAGCAAAGACCCCAGCCGAGGAGACGGACGATGTTAGGATGTTCTCGCAGGTTTGGACGACACAGATTTTCGATTTCTCTCTCCACGCAGACGAGTCGGTGCCGAAAAGTACGTGTAAGCGATTCGGCTGAAACCTTCGATATCCGCCCATCCAACGTATCGTCATTTACATATGCGCGTTTGACGACTGTCATAGGAAGGGCCGCGATCGCTTTCCGTACGTTCTCCTTCATCTCTTCAGCATCGTGCCGTGATGCATGCCGATTGTTCAAGAGCTGCGTGTGAACCATCTCCGCCTTTATAGAAATCAATTCAGCAGAAGCACCGAACACTTCGAACGTTCTTCCGCTCCCCAAGCAGTCATTGAACTCGGTCCTCGTCCTAAAGAGCATAGGACCCGGCACATGGTACGATAGCAGCAGATCAAGTAAGTTTTTGAAAATGATCAGAGGCTCTCTGGAGGATCGAGACGACTGCGTCGAATGCTCAAGGGAAAGCGACCAGCTCGGTCTTTTCAAAGGTTGGAACCATTGTGAACCAAAGGAGTCAGACTTCGGCTTCCTGTGGCTTGCACGACTACCATAGTTAATAAGCGACCGATTGGAAAATCTGGAGGCGATAGCGCGGCTATGCTGGCGCTGCTTTTTCTCCAGAGACCGGTACAATGAATCAAACGTGTGAGATTCTTGATCTTGATGTTGGCTGGGGAGAAGTGGAGTTGTTTCATTGGCTTCGTTTTCCTCAAAAGGTTCCAGCTGCGGGGCTCTGGACCAACCACTCGCCATCGTCACTCGATTTCCACAAGCACCCCACCTAGATGCAACGCGATCTTAGCGGCTGCGTATGGCTGATGAGATCAAATGTTGTGAGCAGCGAAAGGCATTCTTTGGCCTCATGCCCAGGTGGGCCATCGCTCTTCACACCCCGCGCCGCGTGCGACCTTGCCTAAAGTATCGAACCACCACGTTAACCTCCGGTGAGCTCACCGGTTCCTGCGCACTGCGCCTCCAACGGATTCAGCCGCAGGGTCGCCCATGATGCCAGGAAATCTCCAGAGGTCTAAATTTTTTTCCATGAACTTCGGGAGCTAACACTGAACACATCTTTTGCACTTCAGTCGCTGTGTTATGTACCAGTAGCTACGCCCCAAATTTCTGTTTGTAACGATATACAGGCTACCATAGCTTGGCAGTTGGCGCGCCGCGTTACCCCACCATGCAATACCCCAACTTTAACGCGCTGTATCTCTATCAATATAGACCTAATTATAGCCGCGATAAAAGCAATTAAATTATAAAAATAAAATAAAAAATTTTATATTTAAAAAAAATTAATATTATATAATTTATATTAATGTGCTAGTATAAGTGCTTTATTAGCTAGTAATAAGTTTTTATATAATATAACTAAAATATTACTTAATAGTAAGAATAAGAGCTTTTATAATATATTAAGCGCCTTACTAAACGTAGCCTTTCTTTTATATAGTAAATAACATAAAGCTTTACCTTTAAAGTAGCTAAAAAAAATATTAGCTTACTATAGGTTAATTACTTTATTTAACGTTACGCTAAATCCTTAATATTATAATAAATAATTAATATTAATAGTAATTATTATAAAGCTAATTCCTTAGCTAAATATAAGCCCTACTTTAACCTCCTATAGTAGAAGATAGTGTAAGGGGCTGCGCAAAGGTTGCCGATGCCTGGTAACAGGATTGTATTCGATGAGGAGCAAACTATCTATAAGTAAGGCCAAACTTATATATGCGCTGTTATTGTTGAGAAGATTTAAGAGATTTCTAAGGCTCCACTTAGTCTAAAGGAGCACTAAGGGTTTCACCGAGGGTTCTACTAAGGAATAGTACAACAAGGCATCTAGCCTATTACATTACCCCCTCCTCTCTTATAGCGTCTGGATAAAGATCATCAGATCCACGCCGAAACCCTGCAGGAAGAAGTTATGTATTAGGGTCTTAGTATAGCTTAGTAAATTACTCCTATCGAATTTTTGCTTTAGTATTTTGGAGGTTTTTAACTAGCTCTATAGTTGGTAGGTGGTAGCCTTTCTATTTTACTTTATACCACCACTTCTATCCCCGTCCGCGTCGTTGGCACACTTTTGCTAATATATCTTCTACTTCCCACATATCTGCGCCATTAGTATCTACCTAAATTAGTAGTAACTAGTCGTTGTCCTTTATTTAGCTTAGTAAGGGGTCTGATGCTGCTAGTCGGAGTTAGTTAACATAGAAAATATTATAAGGGCCTAAAGGTGTGTTTAGTTAAACTATGTGCGTGTTTATTACCTTAATAACTATGTACTTTGCGCTCCTCTAGTCTAGCTTCTTTAATTTTTAGCCTGTGGCAAACTACTTATCTAATTTTAGCCATACTTTGTTGCCGACGCGGAGGTGTGGCGCTTCTTGGCGATGCCCATTTGCTTGACGTTCCTGCTCTTGCTGTTCCTGTGCTATAGATGCTTGCGCAAGTTCTATAAGGTAGCGTAGTTTAGTGATAATAGACTTGGCTTTCTCGCGGTCAGACCTCTTATGTGTAGTGTACTTTCTGTGATTGGCGCCCGCAGGTATCTCTAGCTGTAGTAGGTTAATATTATACCCATGCTAAAGAAAGAAAGGAGACATCCTTGTTATTATTACGTCTCGTCTCTTAATTATAATCTGTGCTAGCGGGCAGAGAGGTGCCTAGTTATTTTAAGCCTAGCTAATAAAGGCTTTTATGTATATCTCCTATATGCTATTCATGCGCTCTATTGCTCTATTAGTTTAAGCATGGAATGCTGTGGATAATTGCTACTTAATCTAAAGAATCTCGCAGAGTCTTGTCTAGAACACGCTAATAAATTAGCTGCCTTAATCTAACGTAATTACGTTAGGAATCTAATAGTAGGCAATAACGTACGTGATAAACGCTTACACTACTATCTTTGTTTCTAGGTTTGCTAGCAGCATAAACACGATATCTTTGCTCAGGCGGTTAGTAATAATTATAAGGTTTGTATTACCGTTGCTCTCTGGCAAGCCCTTAATAAAGTCTATTGAGATCTCCTTCTAGATTTATTCGGGCACTGGCAAGGGTTTTAAAAAGCCTTATAGACTATCTCTCCACGGTTTTGTTCTTCCGCATGTATCGCAGTTCTGTATGTATCGTCGAATATCGTTAGACATTCCTGGCCAAAAGAAGTCTCTTGCAATTATCTTGTAAGTAATCTCTCTGCCAGGGTGTCTGGTAGCCACAGAACAGTGTATCTGCTTAATAATAGACGTTCGTAGGGGTTCGTAATTTAGTACCTATTTTTGTCCTTGAAAGTAGAGCACTTGGTCCTCAACCTTATATTTTATAATTAAGCATTTAATCTAGAGTGTAATAGGGAATTTCTATTATCTGCTTTTTATAGCTTAGCGTGCTTCTTAATAAACTAGGTCTTTCTTAATTAACTTAACTTAGAGGTTCTTAATAGTATCTTGATCTCGTGTGTCTTCTTAAGTATTCCCTTAAATTGCGGCGGGTAGGGCACGAACTTTTACAGACATTACTATAATACCTATCCTTTTATTAATGTCGTCCAATTCCTTATAGTACGATATAGTAGGCTTTAAGACTTATACAAGTCTCCTTTGCAGTTGGTTATCGTTAGTGTCTGCGGGTAGATCCTGCTCTCGCCGGGATAATGCGTCTGCTCGGATATTTTGCTTGCCTGGCCTGTAGAGGATCTCCATATTATATCTGCCCAGGATAAGCGACTAGCGAACCTGTCTCTCGTTTAATATTCGTGGCTTTATAAAGTACTCTAAGTTCTTGTGGTTAGTAACTACCTTAAACTTTTCTACTAATCGAAGTTCAGTATCCTATTCTTTAAGTCCTCTAATAACTGCTAGTAGTTCTTTATTATAGATTTTATAATTATATTTGGCAGGCGTGTTCTTCCTTAAGAAGTAGGCGCAGGGACGTAGGATTCCGTTCTCGTCGTATTAAGATAGTACTCTAGCAGTGACATAACCAAACGAGTCGTATTCTATAACTGTATCGCGGTCTGCTTGGAACTAGGCTAACACTAGTTCGGATATAAAGACTTTCTTAAGTGTATTAAAGGCCTTCTATTCCTCTGCTGTCCATCTGAAGGTAACGTTGCCTGTGAGTCTTGTAAGGGGAGCAGCAATTTGGCCAAAATTTTAGATAAATCGTTAATAGAAATTAGCAAAGCCTAGAAAGCTTCGTACGCCCTTAACAGTCTTTAGCGCCTCCTAATTCTTAATAGCTTTAACCTTTTCTAGGTCCATGCGTGTGCCCTTCCCAGCTTTAATAATAAAGCCAAGATACTTTATAATCTTGACCTTAAACTCGCACTTCTTAATATTAAGATACAACCTAGCTTCTTTTAGCCGTGTAAGCACTTTGTCAACTTGCTCGCGATATTTCTAGAGAGAACCATTTATGTAGATAAGAACATTGTCAAGATACGCTATACAGAAATCGTCTAAATATTCGCGGAGTGTCTAGTTAATATACTATTAGAATGTGCTAGGGGCATTCGCTAGTCTAAATAGTATAACAAGCCATTTAAATAATCTAAAACGTGTTTAGAAAGCTGTAAGCCACTTATCCCCTTCTCGGATTCAGATCTTGTGGAAGGCTGCAATAACGTCTAGTTTCGTAAACCACTTCGCTTTTATAATATTATTTAAAGTCTCGTAGATAAGTAGTAGGGGATACTAGTCCTTCTTTGTTAAGGCGTTTAGTGCTCTGTAGTTAACACATAGTCGCAGTCCACCTCCTAGCTTCTTTACAAATAGGATTAGCGACGCAGCAGGTAAATTGCTTACTTATATAAAACCTTTATTAAGTAGAGATATAAGTTCCTTCCGTAGCACTAGAAGCTCTCCCTTTAACATGTTATATAAAGGTTCCTAAGAGGCTTTAGGCTTCTTTCCTTCCTTCTCTTCTAGCTCAATTGCGTGGTTAATTCTAAGTTAATGCGGCAGCAATTTGCTCACTTCCTTAAAATTAAAGAGCGTTATATGCTTCCTCTAGTACTTAAGAACTAGAGACAGGACGTTAATCTTTAGCTTAGGCGCTAAGGCCTTGTTAATGTCTGCTAGCAAGGCGGCGAATATCTTTATAGCTCCCCCTAGATTCTTATTTTTGCTCTAAGCCATTTTCATTAATCGCTAGAATTCTGTGGCGCTAACCTCTCGAATCTCTAGTAGGTGGGCCTTGCCTTCTTAACTGCGGATCCTAATACCTAGAGCGTGCAGGTATATTGACTTCTTTGCAGGAGCAATAGTAACTTGGTTCTGATTTATCTACGGACGTCCTAGGATAATGTCCTCTTTAGCATTGTTTAGCGTGATATACGCAAATCCAGTCTTAGTGTAGCTATTTATATTAAACGTAAACTTTGTAACTTCGTTAACCTAGCTAACTTAATTATTTACCCCTATAATAGGCTTTCGTGGAATTGCTATGCGCTCGAGTTTGGCTCGTCTTATAAAGGAACGGGTTATAAGGGCGTAGGAGAGGCATCTAGAGTCAATTAGTACTAAGGTGTAATTAGTTTGATTAACTAGTACATGTACTGTGAGCGGGGGTGCTAGCATGTGTTTCTTTTTAAACTTATCCTATTCTGTCTTTGTATTCTTACTTACTCGTGAAGGCTCCTGATCGCGACTTCGACCAGGAGCTACTCTTTTTCTGACTTATTATTATCTACTATTATCGCGTCATCGTTATCTTTTGCCTTTAATTTAGTTTTCGCTTTCGTAGCTCGAGTTAGCTGTTGCTTAGGATTTTAAGTAGCTTTTAGAGTGTAAGACTTAATTTAGTAGCCTTTCTTTCTATATTATAAACATAATCTATTATCGCGTTGTTAATTAATCTCCTTCTAAGGGACCCATTTCGCTTATTGCATCTGTATTCTACTTGGTTCCTAGTCTATAGAATTAGTAGAAATATTATTTAAGGTGGTATTCTGTAGTAGTGCGTCTCTCTTCTTGCTGCTTAGCTTTAACCACTATAGATTGTCTAATATAGTAGCAATATGTAATTACATCTCCTTAATTATAGTGCTCTTAGGAAAGATAGTGCCTGCGAGGGCGGTCCGTAACTCGTAATTAAGAGCGTGTAGGAACATGCTCTTTAGGATAGTATAGTTAAATATGCTAGCTATTAGAGCTTCTTTATTAAAGTCCTAAATAAAGTCGCGTATATTGTGTGTTTTCTATTGCATGCTCTAAAGCTTGTTTTTTATAGTCTTAGCCATGTGCGCGTCCTTAAACGCTCTGTTAAGATACTAAAAGAACTAATCAAGCGTGCTAGTTGCGGCGTGAATAGATACCTATAGGAAGATACGTGCTCTGGCATTGCCTATTATACGACTAAAAGTGTAGTCGATCGCGAGTCGGTCTATATAGAACCGTTAAGTCTTAGACCTTAGCTTTACTTTAATCTAGTATTTCTATGGCAAATACTAGCTTCAAGTTCTATCAAATGCCTTAGGGTCCTTAAGTCCTTTCGGTTCGTACGCTGCCGCAGGTGTCGTAGGTGTTATAGGTGCTATAGGTGTCGCGGGTGTTGTATTAGCAGTAGTCGCAATAGGTGCTAAGACATTAGTACTTTTAATTCTTGCTATTCGCGCTATAAGTTTACCTATCTACACTATTATCTACTACATTATTGCTTTAATACTCGAGTTTAGTAGTGTTAATATAGTTTACTAAGATTATCCTTCATCGTCTTGTTGAGCGTTTAAAGCTCTATAGTAAGTGCTAGTCTCTATCTTACTGCGTTCGTCGTAGTGCTCGGGCAGGCGTTCAACCGTCAAAAGGTCCCTGCACTGGCGTCGCTCGTTGTGGTGCTCGGGCAGGCGTTCTACCGTTAAGGTCCCTGCACTGGCGTCGCTCGTTGTGGTGGTGCTTACTGCTTGGAAGCAGGTCTTGCAAGTCGTTCCGTTGGGGTGGCTAGGGATTAACCGCACAGCTTAGTTCGTTACTACTTACTGCTTAGAAGCAGGTCTTATAGTTATTCCGTTCGCGTTACTTACTGCTTAGGAGCAGGTCTTGCAATCGGTCTATTTGTGGAGTACTAGGGGACAGCCACACTAGCTACTTAAGGGCGATTAAATATAAAATGTAAGGGGCTACGCAAAGGTTACTAATACCTAGTAACAGAATTATATTTAATAAAGAGTAAACTATCTATAAGTAAGGCTAAACTTATATGTGCGCTGTTATTGTTGAGAAGATTCGAGAGATTTCTAAGGCCCCACTTAGTCTAAAGGAGCACTGAGGGTTTCACCGAGGGTTCCACCGAGGAACAGTACAACAAGGCATCTAGCCTATTACAGATAGAGCAGTATCAGATTAAGGCTCGAGATATCTATAATATAGACAAGAAAGGCGTCCTACTTGGCATCACCTCCCGCTTAAAGAGGATCTTTGATAGGCCTCTGTACGAGAGTAAGGCTGTAAGGCAAGCTATCCAGGATGGCAGCCGCGAGTGGATATCGCTTATAGCCTGTATATGCACCGACGGATCTGCCCTAGATCTAGCTCTAATCTATTAGGCCACCTCTATGAATATATAATTAAGCTAGGTTAAGGATCTTAACCCTTAATACTATTAGGCCTTTATTACTATATCTAAATTTAATTAATTAAGTAATTAACTAGGCCTTGTATAGTTTTAATAAGTATTTAATTACTTTATAAAGTGAAAAGCTAGATAATTATATTAACTATTTATTCTTACTAGCCGTAGATTTTATATTCCTATACATTTTATTAACTATCTATTTATTTTACTTAACTTATATATTATAGCTTCTTAATATTTACGTATTTAAGCCTCTATTAATAGCGTATTTAAATAAGCTATTAGCCTTCTTATAGAATAGCTAAGGACTAGCCTTTATTACTAAGAGAGACTTATTTAGTCTATTTGAAAAAGTCTAAGTTAGCACTATAAAGTAGCTATTAATCTTTTAGGTTTTTAAATCTATAGGCATCTCTCCGCTAAATTAAATAATTATTTTTAAATAATTTAATTAGACTATATCTATTAAATTAATAATTATAAAAGAGCTTTACCTTAATACTTAGTACTTTAGATTAAAGAAAGATTAACTAGCTACTAAAGGCTATTATTAATATAGGGAGTAGTAATAAGGCTAAGAAGCTAAGTTAAACTATATACATAAATTTTTATATAAAAGTAACTTTTAAAATATAAAAATAAAGACCTGTAAGAGGCTTTAGTATAAACGAAATGCTTAAAGTAAGGTAGATTTTTACCTCTTAATTAACTAAATAAGTATTATAATAAAGTTATTTTTTACTTACCTTATAGCGTATAGTAGGCCCGCGATTATTAATATTAAAAAGATACTAAAAAGTAGTAATTATAGCTTTAAAAAATAAGTAAGTAAAAGCCTATTAAGCTAGCTAGTAGCTTAAAATAAGGCTACTTTAAGAGATACGTATTATTTAAGTAGTTACTAAAAATAAACGCGTAAAGTAAAGAGCTAATAAAGTTATTAAGTAATAATTTAAGTAATAGGCCCGTAAAATATAAAATTAGCTTTAATAGTATATTAAAATATCTAAATTAGGTAATAAGAATATCTTAAAGCTTTTTAATAAAACTATTAAGAAAAAATAGCCTTAGCGTAAGGCTATAAATATTAATAAAGTTTTATTTATTATATTCACTTTAAAGTTACGTAGTAGCTAAATAATTAAAATACTAAGTAAATATTAATAAATTAAGTAGCTAGTAATTATTTATAGGCCTTAAAGATATTAACTCTAAAAAATCTCGTAATAATATTAATTATAGGTGGCTTAGTAGCCTTATGTTGCTGGCCGAGCGATCATGTTGGGGTGGCGCGTTCAGTGACGCGGCGCGCCAACTGCTAAGCTACGGTAATTGTGTGAGAACGAGATTAATAAGTGGCACTAGGCAACTGCATACCTCATATCCGCTACCCGATCCGCGAATGACGAGTTTGCCACGGTCGCAATAAGATCTACATGATCATCAGCTTTGAGTGGTCTCTTTGGAATAAACTTCGTCCTCATTGAGTCATGTGTGAACCAGCCAGCCTCGCTCTCGCAGTACTTACATCGTTTAAGGAGGTTTACTTGGTCTGTCGCTTCGTGTAATACTGCCGTGAATGTCCTTCCAATTTGAGATGTCGCTAACGGATGTGCAGTTACCGAGTAAACATCTCTAGACGCAACGTCTTTCCAGAACGTCAAGAGTTGGAGTCTAAGTTCCGTTATGAGGTCCTCTTCCTCCAGTCCCTCGGTCAATGCTTCTTCCGCAACGGCGCCATCGTAGAGAATGAAAGGACGAACCGGCGCTGGCTGCGCCAGATACATGAAATTATTGAACGAATCCGTATTACCCTAAGTGATTACAGCCGTATTGCAGCCGAAGAGGATGAACGGTATCGAGAATACTCCCCTTTTGTGAACAGAGAGATGTACGACACGGCGCTTGTGGAATTTGATCTTGCGGAGGAGCTTCCTATACCGGCAAGACAAACTCCAGTTCACGTTACCACAAGAGCATTGCGATGGCTTGGTATCAAGGCAAAGGAGCGAGTCAACGAGAATCTTGATGCATGGAAATGGGCACTGGTAGAAAAACGCAAGTTCGAAGCCGTGCTTATTGTGTTACAAGATGAGAACAGAAGGCTCAAAGACCTCCTACCCCTTATACCGGCAAGACGTGAAGCGCGCCAGCCGGGTCAAAAGGTACATCAGGACACACAAGACGATTTCGACGAAGACTCTTATCGACTGGGTCTGAATACCCATGCTGAATTGAAGAGGATTGTTCAAAGTGAAGCCAGCACGACTGTCGCCACGATTTCAGCAAACTTGAAACCGCTTTCTGACCCGGAATGTGGGCCTTTAGTTCTCTGCTCGGTCGACAACTCCAGGCATGACGTGGTGCTCGTGGAGTACAAGTACTACCGAGTCAGTGAGGACAGCGACGAAGAAGACAAACGACGAACCGCCCAACGTGCGCGCCAGCTAGCTTCGCTCTTATCATCTGCTGGAACGGGTGATCTGGCCACACTGCCATTCCGTGGTCTTTTTGAAGAACCAGAGTACAGCCGTCACACTTTCGTTTTCGACTTCCCGATCAATACAGACACTTCAGCTGCGCCTCTCTCGCTGTGTGAAATGATAAACTCCAGGAATCTTGACCTTCGATTGAGTCTACCGGACCGTTTCCAAGTCGCTGCGACAGTAGCCAAGGCACTTGCAGCCTTCCATTCTGACGGTTGGGTACACAAAAGCTTTCGTTCCAGCTCGGTTGTATTTTTCAGGGAGGAACTGACAAAGAACCTCATGGTCAAGAATCCGTATCTTGTCAGATTCGAATTTTCACGGCCACAAATGAGTCATACTAAGCTAGACTTTGATGACGACCCAGAGAGGAACCTTTATCGCCACCCTGACCGACAAGGTGAGCCGAGAGCAAGCTTCACTCGTCTGCATGACCTTTATGCATTGGGCGTTGTGCTCCTAGAGATAGGACTTTGGCAGACTGCATCGATTATGATTGAAGAAGTAAAAGTTCCGAAAGGTCGACAAAAGTCGGTGCAGGAGATATTGAAACAGTTGACCAAAAGACGGCTGGCACATCACATGGGCGAGAAGTACACGGAAGCTGTACTCTCCTGTCTGGATGATCGATACGAACATCGAATAACAGATATTGACTTTTCGATGATTTTTCACGAAGAAGTTATCCGGAAAATCGACGTACGGGCGCTGCTAGATACACGGGTAGAATAATTGCGCAATGCAGGCGGCCTAATGCTAGAATATTATAAAGTAGCATGGAACGTTGCAGTGTGTATCCAGGGGTGCTGCTCGACTTATTTTAGATATAGGCGATGCCTGGATTCTTTTTGTGAAGGAGAGAACAATTTGGTGTTCGATAAGAGGAGGGTGGAAGTGGTGGCGAAAAGAGGTGAGAGTAAGACGCCCTCACACCGCAGAATGCAGCGAAGATAGGGAGATGAAAATACTTTGCTGTGAAGAATCCCAAGCAGCAGAAAACGCCAACATCAAATCCAGCTCGCCCTTCGAACCCGTCCAAATCGAAATACGCCCCATGTCAACGCGAATATCCAAGTACCTAATTTCAATTCCCACGTCACTATGCTCCGCCTTGCCCGCTCTCATCAACAACATACCCATGCACCTTCCGCTCATGGTCGTCCCGCTTATCCTTCCTCGAAAATCCCTTGGTCTGTCGAAGACAGCCGTTATACCGGCAAGCGAAGGGCCGCAGCTTTTCGTGTATACCGCAGTGGTGTCAGTGAAGCTCGTTGACCGGGTTGAAGCGCTTGTTACAGTGCTTATAAGTGCAGATGTAGATCTTCTTCGTCTCGGTGCGGTAAGACACCGATGACAAAAGAGAAGATGATCCTTGGCGCAGACCGGAGCTCGGTATTTCAGACTTGTGGAGTGGGAAGTCAAAAATAGGCGATGCTAGAACGCCATGGTCATATGTTGCGTGCACGTCGAACGACAGTGGGTCAGGGAGCACGAATGACGGCATGGATTCAAATTCCTGCATATTGGCGATGGATTCGTGAAAAGGCACAGTCGTCTGGGCCGGTCCAGTAGGGTAGGAGAGAGGGAAGTCGACATTGTCGGCTCCATTCGGCCAGTAACCCCCTGTTGGAAATCCTAAAGCCAGGGGATTATTGATATCACTATCTCTAGATAATTGTACCCCGAAATGTAGTCCCGGTGTTGTCAGATTATTGTGAGATGGTGGTGGTCTAGTACCTATGGATGGGGCATGCGATGTGACTTGCGGTGAGCGAGGTCATAGGGATCCGGCACAGGTTTGCATTCAGGGAGCATCCTAGGCCTGGAAATCCATCCAGCAAGGGGATATCCAGCGGGGAATAGACCATTTAGAGTGTCAGTCTTATCGTGTGTCACCATCCAAATTCATTAGCATCAATGTCCATGCAGGATTTGCAGGGCGATGATATATACCGCTGGAAGAGTTCCTCACTCCTCGGAGCGGTACAAACCGAGTTCACGGGCTCGGGTCCATCGTTGTCGTTGCCAAGCAGGAGGCTGTGGCTGAACGCCACGGGCGGATAGGTACAATAGTTTTCGTGAGACATGGGATAACGAGGTCGCTTCACGCATCATCGGGGTCAATTCAATGGACTCAGCTTGGTCAAGTTGAACTCACCAAGTGTCTTGATATCTCTAAAGACGAATTTGCGGCTGAAGAAGTGACCGAATCAACTTCCAATTGGCCTAGAATGTCGTAAGTCTTGTCGGAATCCGGAACAAACGTTGGATTTACTTGTCGACCTACTGAGCACTGTGGCAGCACAGGCAACTTATATATTCCGCGGTTACACGTGGCAGGCAACAAGACCATGCATCACGCCCGGTGTTTCCTTTGCCCCGTCAAGGCTGGTATGCAAGTTTTGCCCTTCCTGCCCGATACGAGGCATGCGCAACATTGATTGGTGTGCTAAGAATGTTCGCCTCACTCGCTCTTGCCCTTCCACCTTCAGCAGCCAACTTCAATTTGCTGCCAGCAGCACACTCCAGCAAAATTCACTGAGTCAAGCCTGCATTGCAAATTCAAACTCATGACAAACTAGTGTCCCAGCGCTGCGGCCACATCAAGAACCAGTCGCGATCGCAGAAGCGCTGCCTCTCTTGCTCGTCGTCCCAGTGTTCCTCCAGCCCCCCGCAGTGCTTTACACTGTCAATCTGCCGAAGCAAGCTGTGCAGCTCAGCATTGGGCCGCCAACCCGCCACCTTCCACCACAGCTGGCGTTGATCGGAATATTGCTGCCACGGATCCCGTACACCCGGCGCCGTGCAAGCAATACCCCACGCTAGCTCTTTGTTCATGTTCGACTCTACGCCCAGGATCTGGGCTGTATCGATTCCTTGATATGGCCCCTCCCCGATCTTATCGACGTAAAACCTCAGAGGACACCAAAGCGTGACCTCTGTAAGGGCGTGCATCTGCGCCGCCGCCTTAGCAAAGGCAGTAAGGAACGGGCTAAGAGTCGCTTCGTTCGGCTCCACGCGAAAGGCAACTGTAACCTGGTCCTCGTTCCAGTCTATATACAAGGTATCGTCATCGTCGTCTTGGTCTGCCTCCGTATCTACCAGAGACGGGTATGCGTCTTCGGTTACTTCGTAACCCGTAGTGGCTCCAATTCCAGGTAGGCCATGGAAATACCACGACCCTGAGGGCGTGGAAACATGGAATGTGACGTTGAGCCGTTCAAGGTTCGGCCAAGCTGGCGTGCTTCCATCCATGGGCCAGAATAACGTACCATCAGCAACAAGACAGACGTTCATCGTTCGAAGGTGGTAGGAGAGCAAGCGGAGACCCTCGCTAAGGGGGTCGAATAGAGCGGGGTGGGCTAGGTCTGGACGTTCGAGCCGCTGGTCGCTGCATTCGACAGGGAACAGCGGGTGGAGAAAGTCCAAAGAAGCGTGTTGCAGCTTACTTAGAGCGTTACAATTCTTTCTCGAGCGCTGTGCCAAAGCCATACCGCGAATCACGTTGCGGACCGGCCCAGTCCTGTGCAATTCGCGCCAGCGCTTCTGTGGCGAACCCCGTGTACCACTCGTCGCCTCCTAATCTGCATTGAACAGAATGCAGGTTCGGCATTCGTACCGCGAGGTCGACTAGCGTACGTAGATCGACTTTCCGCAGAGCGGGAAAGGGCTTGTCGGAGTAATATAACGTTTGCTTGGGTGTTTCCAGCGTGAGAGAACGTACACTCATCAACGGTGGCAAAGTCGAGGACCGAAGGAGATGCACACGCCAGCTGGTAAAAATACTATGCAAACAGTAATCCGAGGCGTATTCTTTGTCGCTGGCAGGGGTATATAGTGAGGTAGGAATTCCCAGGATTGTTCGCAAGTGCTTCCAATTGTTCGATCGTGGAGAACAGGTAGCGAATCTGACGGGTGAAGTCATCGTCGATAGTCCTGAGATCATTCTCTGTTTCGCGGCATTCGTTATCCACATCGGCTTCTGCTCGTAGATCTGGAAAACTAGTAGAGAATGTAATACTGAAGATATTGAAAGCGGCGACCGCTGTACGGTGTCAAGAATTGAGAGGCGTTTTCGGGTGTTAGGGCGAATGTGGAGAAAGCCCCAGAGGAACGTTCAGCGGCGTGTTGAAATTTGCGGGAGATAAAAAGCGTATTTTTGAGATCTTGCCGAGCTAGTCTGCTACTAATGAGGTCAACCACCTCCTGTGGAAGCTTCCTTAGGCTCACACGCATCTATCTGGAGGAAAATCGCTGGGTTAAGGAACTGATTGTACATGTAGCTTGCGGAGGGATTTTCTGTTCCGAAATCGAGTCGTGGTGAGGAGTGTTTATTGGGGGTGTGGAGCCCTGGAGTGGTAGAGAGCCTTGGTGCGAAACGAGGCCCGTGCGTTTCTCCAAAGCTTCGAGGAGCTCGTTTTTAGTGAGTGATATGCCAAGGTATTTCTATCTAACAGCACCACACCACAACTCTTTAAAATAATAATAAAAAATATTAAATATATAGGAAAATCGCTCTAAATTGTCTCTTTTACCTCCTACATTATTATAAATTATCATTAAAGATTATGGTTGTGGTGCAGCACTGTCAACTCTAAGATACCTTGGCGTATGACTCACTAAAAACGAGCTCCTCGTAGGGAGCGCCCAATTGTTACCCGGAACACCGTGTCCCCTCTTACCGCAGACAGCCCGAGACAAGAAGCTGCCTCAACCCCTGAGGAATTCCTACTTGCCAGCACAATTCACGGACAGCCTAGACGTAAACACCCTCAGTTCAAAGGACCACCTGGGCAGTGGTACACCCGGGCCCCCGGGCAGTTTTGGTCACATGGCTCGCACTGGCCTGTCCCACAAGAGTAGTGAACTTAATAGTTGCGCCTTACCTGCCTATGATAGGGTGGCTGTTAAGTTGGCCAGAATGTCTGGTAGGGGTTGTGAGACGGAGGCAAGCTTCCATTGTGTGAGCTGCAGTTGAAGATGTTCGGGTAAGCATGCCCAGGTGCATGGCATCGCCCCGCCAGCTGGTGCTATCTTTCGAAACCTTATGAACTCCGACTCATGGGTCCGAAGCTCATCTCCGGGAATAGAACTTTTGTATCATCAAAAGACTCCGAATCGTTTGCTCAGGAACGAAAATGCTCCGGGGTGCAAGATGTGTACGCCTACCTAGGTACAATGTGTAGAGAGTCGAGATTTCAACAGCGGACCAGGCGTCCGTTCTACGCAGGTAATTTATTGTATA
The DNA here is from genome assembly GCA_010015655.1 of Bimuria novae-zelandiae CBS 107.79. Taxonomy (NCBI): domain Eukaryota; kingdom Fungi; phylum Ascomycota; class Dothideomycetes; order Pleosporales; family Didymosphaeriaceae; genus Bimuria; species Bimuria novae-zelandiae. The sequence continues at coordinate 73,920 of ML976790.1, forward strand.
TAATTGACTGCAATTTGTAGGATTTCTATTAATCGACTTTTCACGATACGTGAACCATGTAGTCTCATGTCTCATATCAAATGCCAATGGGTCCACGGAATTCGTGCCCGGCGGCGTACGCATGCAACTAAACGCCTTGTGGTACGACAAGAAGCTTTTGCCTGCCGACAGTCTCAGCCCAAGATAAGTCTATTTATAAGTCGTCTGCTGTACCATCTACATTGAACTCTGCATGTATTTGTGTTTGATACACTTACTTCTATCGCCGTTTCATACTTTCATTCTTCGTGCCGTACGGTCGTTCTGGCTAAATCAATCTGTCTTCATTATCAGATCAAGGAATCTAGATCAGTATGCACATGTTCAAGTCGTCGATCATGACGGTCCTTTGGGGGCTCCAAGTTACGAAGGCAGCCGGAGAGCCCATCTGTTATTCTGACCAGTCTTTGATGGAATGGTCAATCTCGAGTCCCTCAAGAGTTCATACGGAATTATCGAACCACGTCACTGGGCTCTACAGTCAATGGGTTGAATTTACAACCAACGGGACTCCTGAACAGCAAGCGAGTGACGTTGTCTTCCGATTCATCCGGGGAGAAGGTCATTTTGAGCTCCGCGAGTGCGAATCTGCGTTCACTACCATCATCACTCAATGCACCAGACAAATCACATTAATGGGGGCAGATTGCGCAGCCAGAGTGGAGCCTTTTATGAGGTTTTCCAGAAGAGTTTGGAGAGCCGTGCACCCAGGGGACGGGGAGGTAGGGTAAGCAGACCGAAGCCACAGCGCACTCGCACCAAGCCGAAGCCAAATCCTAAGCCTAAACCGAGACCTACACGGAAGCCAAAGGCGACTGCGACCTCGAAACCCACGCGAAATTCAAAATCAATCAAAAGTACCCCAGCGTCCAGTGCTGTCAAGGCGAAGCCCACCAAGTCTTATGCTCAGATATACGCAAAAGCTGTAGCAAAGAGCAAAACTAAGGCCTTAATTCACCAACGGAACATCCAGGCAACGCGCGGCGACTTTTTCGGAAGCAGACTAAATATCGAGAAGCGCAATTCCTCGCCTAAGACTGTGACAGCATGCGGCGTTCTGTTCAGATCGCTAGCATATCTGGATAAAAGCTCAATGGTAAGCACCACCCAGCAACTACTTTCCAAATATTGCTGTGCGAACCACCACGATCGATACTGACTTCACACGATTGATTAGCCATACGATGCACTATGGTATGAATTTAAGAAACCGAACGTCTGCAGTAGGTTCGCTTTCGGAGGTGTCAGAGGCAGACCGTGGCGTGGGTCGACGCCCAACGACTACCAAATTGAACATATGCTTGAATGGAACCTCGTAGGTGGCCTCTTCGAATGGGTGGACAAGAAAAAGAAGGGGGAGACCTTCGAAAACCCTAACCCCAATGTGAAAAAGCCAGTGACCTTTTTTGTGAGTATGTGAAGGCCCTCTGGCCAGACTCACAGTTATCGATAGGCGACGATAGTGTGAAAAGGACTCCCATCGCACATCTGGCTCAAGCGTATCCTGGGGTGGATAACTATCCTGAAGAGTTTGTATACCTGCATACGCTTATGAACAATCCGGCTAAAACACAAGTAAGTCTTTAACATGCACAGGTGCTGTGTGGTTAGATCCCCCCTTTCTGCAAATGACATTAACTGACGCATCAACGCGTCGCAGATGTGGAGAGCCAAGACCGACGCAAATGCTGGCATCTACGACCAAAAGAAAATGGACGAACAGATCAGCGGCGGACTTATCAAGATCACCCAGCCAACAGACCGCGGCCAGGAAGGACAGGAAACCAACAACCGCCACCATCTGGGCCAGGAACACGGAAGGGTGACGGGCGAGGAAGCCGGCCGAATCAAGAACGTGAGCTAGAAGAGATTGACACCGCCAAAGAGGCCTTAATGGACCTGAAGTATCTTATGGGTGCTCGCATATACATGCGCGACCCAAGGATTGCCCAAATTTTCACACGGCAGAAGAACAGAAAGGGTGACATGCTAGGCGTGTTGGACACCGAGATGGCCAAACCAGCCAACGCCTTCCACCACAAGACCAAAGGTGTGTTACGTCCATGGAAACCGCAAAACTTGAAGACTCTTTAGAATGAGTACATGGCCGAAAGTTTCAGGGAAGCTGAGAGGAGAACGAACCAAGATATGAACTTGTTCCTACAGTTATTCGAAGAAGAGTGGTTCCACTACACGCCTCCAAAAATATCGCAGACAGATGCATTTATGGGTTTGATCAAGAAAGTCAAACAGGCATGGCGCGTCGAGAAGACCAGACCGTGGCGAGCACCTTAGGAAGGTTGCTGGATGGTAGAGGCCGGGGACGCTTTCATTTTCCCTTCAATTTATACACTTTTTATTAGAATTTCTATATTCTGTTCGCGTTATTGTTCGGAGAATACAAACTCCCTATATTATTTCGGTCTGTTCATGGCGAAGCTTGGTACCCATGTGCCTGTGCAACCCAATATTGGAGCTGGAAGGGCATTCTCGCTAGGTGTATTCATCGGTGTAGTTCGAAATGATAGGTCTATGTAATTTCGGAGCGAGGGTAATGTAGGTTCTTGCATATTTTGCGGTACGTTTCTTGGCGGGCGCATCGGAGCAGGAAAATCGGTGACTAAGGCGCCTGCGCCGTCGCCAAGCTTGGAAGGAACTCGATCCTGGCCATCCACCATCCACCTTTTGTGGTAGAGGATTAACTTCCGATATACTTTCCAGGTCATATGTTCTTCGCAGTATTGTCGCAGAGAATTCCTTCTTCAGCGCGATAAGACCAGCGTTCACGATATACGGAGCTGGCGCAATTACGTCGCTGCGCGTCCAGTCGGCTTGGCGCGGCCGTGAGCGGTTGTTGACATGACCTCATTATTCTGCCCGCATTTCCAAATGTGCGACGTCTACTACTACTACAACCACAACAACCTCTAGCAACTATTAAGACTCAAAATAGCTGTATACACGAAGATTGCGGCTTTCGAATAGCAATGGTGCTCATACCGGGCATACTGCCGCCGTCGCGCGCGAACTGGGAAACCGCGTGCACTTTATTTCAATACTTCCCTGTGGTGCGTTCGTATCTGCGGCTTATAGAGCGCAAATGATATCGCGAGACTATAACTAACGTGTTCAAGATTACGGCTCTGCAATGGGTGCTTGACTGGTATCCAATGGGCAAAACCTCCACCAACTCACGACTCAACGTCCCTGGCAAATGGGGCTGGGCCATTACCGAATCGACCGGCTTCGTCACTCTCCTGTATATAATGTACACGCTTCCTGAGCAGCAGGGCATCAAGTCGCTGCCATGGGGCAACTGGACAATGGCGGGTTGTTTCGTGCGTTCTTTCCACCACTTGTCGACCTCAGCATACTGATCCACTGCGCTGCAGGTGATCCATTACGTCTACCGAGCAATCCTCTCCCCGCTCTTCCTCAACCCCAGCATGTCACCCATGCACATTATTCCCTGCATCGGCATGGCCCTTTTCCAGATGTTCAATGCCATCTCCCTAGGTGGCTGGCTCGCGGGTTACGGCCCCACCACAACACGCGACTGGGAGGGCCGCTACTGGTCCATGGAGATCGGCCTTATAGTCTGGTGCTGGGGTCTTCTGGGGAACGCCTTCCACGACGACGATCTCCGTGAGATACGCCGGGCCGCAGAGCGCAAGCAGCGGCGGGAAGCCGAACAGAGCGGGAAGCCGATCGAGGGCGTGGAGAAGGTGTATATGATTCCAAAGAATGGGCTATTTCGATATGTGCTGTTCGCGCACTACTTCTGCGAATGGATTGAGTGGGCAGGATTCTGGGCGGTTGGAGGATGGCGATGCGGTCCCGCGAGAACATTCTTGGTCAATGAGATTTCGACCATGTTGCCGAGAGCGTTACAAGGGAAGAGATGGTACGAGAAGAAGTTTGGGAAGGAGAAGGTGGGGAATAGGAAGGCAGTCATTCCGGGGTTGATATGATTCTGCTAGCCAGTGCAGGCGTCCAACAGTGGTTCTCTACCAGATTGTTGGTGAGCATAAATGCGCATAGTAATTCGATCGTATCAGGTTGAAAAGGAATGTTTCACTCGTAAGGCTTTGGCACAGCAAACGGCCCAAAAGCTTCTACCACCTGGGCAGCGTCACAGGAGCATGCACGACAATCAGAGCGGTCACAAGATCTCAATCAAAGCAAGTGGCATTACTTGCGTACCCAGCCACACTAGTCATTCACCCACCCCTGGAGCAAATCCTCCTCAAGATACTTAACGGCCAACCCTTTATTCTGTCCAGACATTATATCATCCACCAGCCCAAACACACCACCGATACTCCCAAGTCCAAAATCTCCAATGGTAAAGCTCGAAGACACCGAAATCCCAGAATCCACAGCACCGTCCAACCCAACATCCAGCGTCCCCGCAGTTATGCAACCGGGCCAACTCTCCCAACCCATTCACCCTCAATATATGGGTTCGCCATTCCAAGCTAACCCTCTGGAGCCGCCCTCCCCAGCGATGCTGAACCATCTCCGCCAACTCATCCTCTCCACTCCCCACGGAAGATTCGCTCAGGCCATATTCAACCTCTGCAGCGCCTCCGTAAACTTCACGCGCCGTCATCCGCGCACTGGATCCGTCTCAGAACCCGCCTACCACCACGCCCGCCCAACACGTCTACCTCGTCCGCTACAGCGCTTCCGAGGGAGGCACGCAGCCCGGCGAGTTCAACGTTATTACTAAGCCGGGTGCGTATGCAGTTGTCGTGGGTGTGTATAGGATGCTTGAGTCTGCGCTGGGCCATTTGAAGAGGGAGAGGGAGTTCGATGTTGGGAAGGATTTGTTGCGGTTTTGGCAGTATGTTGCGTCGGCGGCAGAGGCGGGGTTGCCGCTTGAGGGAGAGTGGAGTGTGATGAGGCAGACGCCGGGGGTGGAGGGTGGGTTGGCTTATGATATCTTTTGGGTGGAGAAGAGGGATGTTAGTCCTTAGGGGTGAGACGGAGGGGGCTGAGATGAGCTCGATGTAGACTTCAGTGCATTGGAGGCATGTTGGGGGTGCTGTGGTGTTGGTTTGTGGTATTTGTGCACGAGTTTGGTTGTTGAAGGCGAAGGCCTCGAAGCATCTATTCCATCTAAACAAAGTAGGTCCTATGGCGAAGTGAAGTACTTCGGAAGAAGAAAGGAGATAAAGAAAAGGAAATCGAAGTAACCTTTTACAGTCTCACCACTCAGGCACGTCTTTACTGGGTTGATCAGGCCTAGTCCAAACACACTACCCTCTTTCCAAACGCCCACTCCTCTAACACTGTCCACCCAGCGTATCCAACCCCATCGGCTTCAGCACGGTCGAAAGATTGACCGTCGGGTTCGTAGGATCCTTGCAATACACCGCCTTATCATTATGATACTCAATATTAAACACGGCCTTCTGCGCGGCGGTGAACGGCCTGTAATCCGGGCAGTCCCACGTGCTATCAGCGTCACTCGGATCCGTCTCATGGCACTGCTCGTTAACAGCGAACTCCACGAAGTCGAGCACGCTCTGGGAGATTTCGAGCGCGTTTTTCAGGCCTGTGACAAGATTGTACTTCTTCGCGGTGGTGGAGAGCCATTTCACGTAGTCGATGTAGACGGAGTTGGCGTATTTGAAGCCGTCTTGGTGGGCTTTGCCGTTGGCGTCCTCGCTCTGTAGATAGTTAGTTTGGCACGAGGGAAGTAGTGAGAGGGAGGTGACTTACGTATCCATCGATGTTATCGGGGTCGATGGCGTGGCATCCCGCGTCTGCGGCCCTCTTGATCCTGTTCTCCATGATGGTTTTGACGTTAGGGCGCTGCAGGTCGAGCCACCATTCATCCCACTCGTCCATCTTCTTGCCATAGTCCGCAGGTGTAAACTTACCCGCGTCCTCGCGCCACGGCTCGTAGGTCCCGGCGCTGAAGTAGCAGATGACAGTCTTTGTTTTAGCGAGCTCTTTGATCCAGCCTTTGGTGTTCTTCGAGGTGGAGTCATTGTCTTCTAAGTCGATGTCGAGGACGGTTCCTGGTGCGGCTTTGAGGTCTGCAAGGGGAATGACGGTGCCCTGGCCGCCTTCGTCCGCGCCCTGGAGGACGATGTCCCAGACAGTGCCGGGCTTGAAACGGGCGTCTTGGCGGCTGGCAAGCGGTGTCGCGCTGGCGAGCGTGGCGAGGGCGAGGATAGTTGAGGAGTGCATATTGAAGAAAAGCTCTTTCGAAAAAGAATGCTACGAAGAGTCTATACAAAATTGAGAAGTTGTTACTGGGAATAGAGGAATGTGGCTGTGATGATGGGTCGGCAAGTGGACTCAATGAGTCTTAAGTAGTCTCTGCGTTCGTTGTTCAATGCTCGCAGCATACACAGACCACAGTCGAATGGAGTGTACGCATTGCGTTGGGCGAGAGCTAGAAGGATTGAAACGAGCACGCGCGCAAGTGTGAGGCCCATTTACGATCCGACACGTTGGATGTAGGCTAGTACGGTTCGCAAAATCCGAGTTCCGCGCACCCGGTTTGGCAGCCTTCGGGAAGGCGACGCCCACGTGCTGGTTCTGCATAGTTTAAGCTCGACTAAGCTTGTCCCTGCCCATTTCGATTTTTGGCATAGCTGCTTACAGGGCGGTGAAGTCAAGCGTAGGGGTCTCCATGGTTGCGTGGGGGCTGTGTTGGGATAGTCAAGCTCTCACGAAAAGTTGCGCTAACGATTTCTTCTACTTTTATACTTCGGTTCAATGGAGCGTTTGTAGTGTGGTCCAACTTTTTGCTTTTGACGGGAGGGCGCTTGCTAATGTCGACAGTAGATGTAACTCGCTGTATGACAAATCTTGCTTGTTCACATAACAATATATATGTAGTACAATGGTAAATCTTTCTTAGTGTACACTCTTGAATCTCATTTGACAACCGTGCAGTGGTCGAAGAACCGCCTAGGCCTTTTAATTCGAGTCAGTGTATGGTTACATGCATTATTGAAAAGATTAATCAGGCTGTGTGACCCGTAATTCCTTCGTACGCTATGCTCACAGACCGCATTTGCTACCATCCAGGCACCATATATTACTATTTACTCGACGAGAAGGAGTGGAATGGGAGCTTACTCGCGCGACAGATATGGTGAGTGACTATATTCTCGCGTCAGATGTTTTACGAAACGTGTCTGTGCGACGCGTAAATTAGGTATACTCGGATGTAAGCACTTGCACCGAAATTAGACAAAGGGGGTCCACTTCGGAACGCAGCGACCGTGTTAAGGATCTAGCCAAGGGAGCCATATTCTCTTTGCGCATGATTGTCTTCGCGATCAAAATGTGACGTTGGATCCATGACTGCGTCTCCTCAAACTTTAAATCATCCGTCTATAGCCTTCCTCGGCCATCCGGTGGGCTGCTGCCTGTCACATACCAATTGCCAAGAAGGCAATTCCCATTTTAGTTTCGTAGGAAATACTTCAGTTGAAGAGTAATAATCACATTTGACGAGAGAAAAAGACTCGCAAACCAGGTGGGTTCCTCAAGCGTTGGCACTCATCGACTATGACGTCATAATTGTAAACAGTCGAGGCTATCCTCAACAAGAAGTAGCACCCATGCTGATAAGTCGAGCAACGACCCCCCTCACACGGCAGTCACTTCCACACTTGAACAACTTCACCATCTACTACATCGTACTAAAATGACTTCCACACATCAATAGTTCTTAGACCGCGTCTTCGCAGCCAAAGACCAAGAGGAATCGCGCAAGCTGTACGACCAATGGGCGTCAAGTTACGATGCAGACATGCAAACCTTCAGCTTCACAGCCCCACGCATCGTCGCGGAGTTAGCTTGGAAATACCTCAACATCTCCAGCAGATGCAGCCGTAGTCGATGCGGGTTGCGGCAGCGGCCTTGCTGGTGCCGAACTGGGAAAGCTCGGCTTCCAGACCATTGGCGGATTGGATCTCAGTGAAAGCATGTTGAAGGTCGCGGAGAAGACCAGCGCATATCGACATTTGAAAATCGCGGACTTGACCAAGAGACTGGATACCCAGGATGGCGCTTATGATGCGCTCACGTGTTCCGGAACGTTCACGCATGAACATCTGGGACCAGATCTATTGACGGAGTTCGCACGGGTTGTGAAGGCCGGCGGTGTGCTTGTCGTTAATGTCCTAGAGAGCTTCTGGGAAGACGGGAATTTTCGAAGATGCGGTCAAGAAGTTGAAGGAAAACAAGACCGTGGAGGTGCTGGGGAACAACTCGCACAACTATCGAAAGTTCGGGGAAGATGAAAGTGGCGGTTTGGTGTTGGTTTTGAGGAAGTTATGAATATTGGTACGCTGATAGTCTCGCAACTGAAGGCCATCTAATAGACCTACAGATTAGGTAGATTATAAATCTACGTGTGAACTCCTAGTTAAATCATGTTTTAATGTCAGGTACGGGGCCACGGGAGCCATTCGCTAGTGAAGTTTCTCCGTGGGCAAACGATGCTAGCGAATCCGACAATTCAAGTCGCATGTTCACACCACTCCCAGTCTCTTTCCGATCCAGCCAATACTCGCAAATGATGCGGTGACGCCGCTGAAGACTATCATGAACCCGTACCCGCTGCCATATGCATACCCAACGTGACCTTTCCAGGTATCAGACGAGACGAGAGCTCCACTGACCGGGCCAGATATGACACTGGCTATACCTTTGCCAGCTGTGAACAACGCGACTACCATTCCGTTCTCCACCGGAAACCTTCGCCTGACTGGATTGCCGCAGCCCGTCCAGGTAGCTGGAAATCCTCCCGCGAAAATACCGTACGTAATCGCGAAAATAAACAGCATCGGCCTGTAAATCGAGACGCTCCAGACGAGGAAGATTGCTACCATGGTACCCACGCAAGATATCATGATGGCCGTGGTAACGTGGTATCGATCGACGATCCATCCGATTGAGGTCGCTCCAATGACGATGGAAACGTTGCAGAGCATGACAGCGATAGTACCCGTGATCGTGGGCCAACCGCGGTGCGCCGCAAAGGAAGGTATATAAAAGATCGGCATAAAATAGCCCAGTCCCTGGCAAATGTTCCCCGTCTGAAGGATCCAGAAAGCCGGGCTCTTTAGGAACCGCATATCGAAGCCTCGAGAGACTCGTCCGGCGCTTCGGCTTATCGTGCGGGACTTCAAAAAGAACAACGACAAGGAGATGAAAAGAAAGCTGATGATAGACCAGGCGCGCATCGCAGTGCGAAAAGCTCCATTTTCCGAGCATCCATTCTGTGACGATGGGGATGAGGACACCGCCTATGCCGTCATCGGCGATCATAGCTCCGAAGGCGAGACCGCGGCGTTTGAGGAACCATTCATCTAGGTAAGTGTAGCTTGGGAAGAACAACAGTGAGCCACCGAGTCCGTAGAGGACACCCCGGGTTGCAATCAATTACGCCACAGTGTTTGCGAAGGAAGCTCCTACCATACCGCCTAGCATGACAGCGAAACCTACCAAGGTGACAGACCTGCGGTATTCAGGGTAACGCTGGAAGATATAGTAGACGAAAGGCGAGGTAAGATACATGATTCCCTGCCCTGCATGAGCTTCATGAATTAAGAGACGATGTACTAAATTGACTAACCGATGCCGTCGTTCCGATAGAAGCAAGCCCTGAGGTGTTGCCGGCGAATTGCTCTTGTCGCGCATAGTATTCTTGGAATACACCGAAACCGTACACAAAACCTGCGAATCATATCAGCCTGAGGATTATTCTAATGATCCCCAGCAAGGGTTGTACGCACCCCAGATCAAGGCTCCCTGGATGAAAACGGATCCGAGAACCAGCCATGCCCCTACACCACCATTTTCTTTCGGTGGGTTCTGCTCCGTTGTAGGGTCAGCCTCTGGCTCACGGGCATTGATCGCTTGTAGCTCGTGGTCGTCCATGATCAATCAATAAGCAACAAACATAATGAATGCGATAATGCTAGAGCGAGAGCAAAGATACAGGTTCCGGAATTGCAGGCTTCTTGTATAATGCGTGGAATACTTAATAGTTCTCGCTCCGCGCCTCACAAACCCCGATTCAGAATAAACTTTGGACACTGGGCAATCGGGTTACCCCGCAAGACCCACCGTACCTCAGAGCAAGCGGTTATTCGCGGGACATGACGATGTGGGGATTCTTCTCTTCGGGCGCATTACTAAAGTGAATACCGTTTGTGGAGGGTTCAACTACCTCATTCTTTTCCCGTCGGAGAAGGTCACAACTCGAAGAATTCACCAAAGACATAGCAATGTGTGCATGGACAGACTACAGTGACACTTAAATCAACAAGATTTACTATTATAAGCTGTCGCGATGGAAGCGCCTCGTTAGAAGCATATACCAGACTTGTCAACAATCAAGCCAATCAAGCCGGTCTAGCCTAATATGGTAATTCACTAGCTCGTGTAGGTTAAGATGTTACCAAATTTGGCTAGATCGGCTTGATTGGCTTGATTGTTGACAAGTCTGGCGTATACCTCGCTGATGAGTACTCAATCGGGACACGAAGAGAAGATGAACTTCTAAGGGCGACCCCTAAGAGAGTGAGCAATGAAGTGTTGGTACCAGGCCAAAAATTCCAAAAGATATCAAGAACATCAGAATCCAGGAGCAAGGTCCCAGAAACTTGCAGAGACGAAGCGCAGACGTCTCCTTCACTCTCTACGCTCGCGCTCCTCACGGAGCCTATCTCGGTCGTCCGCGCTGAGTTTTCCCTCCATCTCCATGACCATCTCTTGGAACTTGCTGTACTCCTGCAAGTCCTGAACCATGTGCTGACCCTTCTTCAAAAGGCGCTTCTGCTGATCGCGCGTCGGGCCGTTGGAGTACGCATCAGACGCGAGGCGGCTGCGCGTGTCCTCGTTGTACTCGATATTCGAGTGAATAGCATACATCCTGTTCTCGAGCTTCAGAATCTCCTTTACCGATGCGCTTATCTTCGTAGTCTTCTTCGCCTTCCCGTAATCTCTCAGAGAGTTGCTCTTCTTCCAGTGGTTCAGGATCAACCATCGTTGCCACAAGAGGTCATTGAGCTTCTTAGGTGGCGTGTAGTTGGGGAGCTTGAGGAGGTAGTCGTTCTTCACATCTTGGAGCATCGCCTTGAGAAACACGAGGTTGGTGTCGTTTTCATCGAGCTTCTTTCCGTAGGTGTTCTTGCCGAGGAGGTCTCCTGCGCCATCCTTGATCTTACTGTCCAGAACCTTGAATTGCGCGTCCGTGAGGCCGTACATGGGCGGCAGATCTTTTGCGGCCGTTGCGCGATACGCTCGACCGAAGCGCGGGGATGTTGCTCGGATTGTGGCGGCGTCATTGCTATGGGAGTTGTCTGAGACGCCGTGTGGTCAGAAGCCAATGGTGTTTATGATTAGACGGTGCTAAGACCTTTGAGACTTACCTTCTACCTGGCTCGATTGAGTGCCATCCAACGCGCTCGTTTCGATATCGACGTCCATTGCTTCTAGGTTTGTGTCGGCCGGCTTGACCGCCGCCTCCGCCGTTTGGGGCATGTTGGACTCGTCAAAATCACTCATCGTGTTGGTCTATCTGCTGTGGAAGATGTAAGCAAAATTTCCGGTTACAATGGCGGAGGTGTAGAGTGCAGCGGGGTCGGACGGCCTGGCGGGTAGGTGAGATCGACGCGCGCCGCCGTGGAAAGTATGTAAATCGTTGGCTTGGCATGAACTGTCCAGGTGATGTCCGGTGAATGGTCCACGGGTGAGTGATGAACACGTTACCAAGATTTTCCCATCTGCTGTGTCTATGTTCAATAATTTTACAACTAAACGTTAGAATTCGCAAGGTACAGCGACTTATTAGGAAGATTATTTATAGCAGTCCTGGTACATTTCTTCCAATAAATGGAGCTGGCGGTTCTTTGGAGAAGCCGTCACGAGATCTCTCGTACCACGAGTCAAGCCTTAACGATTCAATCATTACGCACAATGGTTCAGAAATCTTCTCATGATGGTAGATATTTGTTTTATCACATACATGCCCCGGCGTATTTAGCTAACATAAAGACCCGCATGTGGGCGTAAAACATAGTACAAGAATCATAACTTGGACGGCCGAACCTTTAGGCCCAAGCTGCCTGTCGCAGCTTTCGACTTCCATTCCCTAAAAAGAGGCGAGAATCTCAGCTCCACGGCTCTTTCAGTGCCCGCTTCAGGATGACACAAAACACTCAAATCATTTTCGGTACCAGGGTAGAAGCCGACCAACGACCATAAGTAGCGCTTTGAGCGTCCTCTAAGCGAGACTCTTAGTGAGACTGAGAAGCTTCGGCGCCAACGACGTTCTGGTCGACCTTGCGCTCACGCCCACGCTTGCTTATCTTGTCCTCAGCCCGATTTCTCCAAAGTCTGCTTTGCTCTGCCCGCCTATTATACAACATCTGAGCCCATAAAAGCTCATCGAGATGCTCAGGGGGATTGTAGTTCGGAATCGATGCGATGTATCCCGTCTTGATATCCTGAAGTATAATTTTGATGTAAATGACGACCGGGTCGTGCGGACCTTGGAAACGGAATGGGACCACGTAGCCTCGCAGCCGTTCATTAATTTCGATTCGCAGCTGGCCATGCTGCCCTGGAGTCATTTTAAATAACCCCGGTTGTTATTTCGCTCTATACTTCAGAAAGTCGATCGTCTTCGGTTTGACAGCGGCTGCCGAATCAACATTCTGCACTTGAGTTTGGTTCTGTTCTGGATTGACAGCTAGAGCACCTTCAGCGGACACTGAGAGAGACATTCGAGTTTGGTGCTTAGCCTGCTAGTGAGTAGCGGGCAAAGACTGGGTGCTCTGCGCAGTCCTATGTCATTGCTTTGTACCAGGATAATCTGCGGCGAACGTGTTCCGGAAGATAGAAGAACCGGGTTTGCGGGGCTCTGCGGCGTTCCTATTCTGTGGGTGGAGAGAAGGCGGTAGTTGAGCATGCTCCGCCTGCCTCTGAGCATCTCCTGCGCTGAAAAGGGGTCCAGATGGCGAAGCTTTAGACATTGCTAGCGGTTTCTGGTTCTGCAGCTGCAGCATACTTGGGGCGGGAACAAGCATTCGTGTATGTGCCAGCGCCAGCATCGGAGGCGTGGGTAGAGTCGGCTCAAGTGTTGGGATTGGCTTTTGATGTGGCACTTCTGGTAAGTGGAGAGCCGGTAGGGTCGAGCTACGCTCCAAAAGTGAGCTCCCGGAGGAATCTTGTATGCTGTGACGGAAGGGTGCGGAACTGAGAGGACTCTATCCTGCTTGTTGACCTTGACTTGTACAGTGTGATTTGAATTCGCACCTGAAGGATTCACAACCGGAACTAGCTCATTTCCCGATTATGCATCAGCAAGCGCAATTATCATCTGAGGACATCGAGTTCGAAGCTCAGAGGCGTCTTATGCAGATGGATCAGGAGCATCAACCATTATAGCATCCTTGTCGGTTTGTTCATTAGCTGGCGGTTGGACCTGAGGTCGATGATCGTTTTGCACCAGCATGTTCCGGGCTGGGAGAAGACTGACTTCAGCTACTACATTCTCAAGTTCGGCAGTGGTAAGGCTCGAGTATCGCGTGGAAAAGGTAGACGACTGACTCCTGCTTTCATACTGCCTCGTACTGACGAGGGAATGAGCTGATTGATCATCTTGCGGTATAGGGAGCTGAACAAACTCGTCCCAATATTTAACTGTGGCTGTATACTTTCAAATATGTAGCCAAAGTTTCGGTGATATGCGTCAGTGTTGAGGTCGATTAGGGGATATGTCAGTCTGTATGTCAGGTATTCTTATGAGGCGCAAATGTCGTCGCAACAACAAAGGCGGTCTGAGCGCAGGATCGCACAATGAATGCACTTCCCTTGGCACCTAAAGTTGAGTGAAAACAGAGCGTGCTCACGTGTCTGCTCTCGAACCTTGGCATCCGAGTTAAAAGTGCAACGGCCAGCTTCACAATCCATACCTATAGAATGATGTAAACAGTTGACACACCTCGTATTACCCCAAAATATAGTATGCAGCCGTTGGTTGTTATCGAGTTTCCGACCCACTTTAGCTGATCCCCAGAACTACTAAAGTGGGCGCGTTGTGGTTATTGAGGCGAAAGACGTAGAAGCTCCGCTGGGTGGGGGCGTATCGAGGTAGCAGTTGAGTCCCAGAATAAGCGGTGGCTCCCCTCGAACTTCCCTCCACGCATTTGTCGCCTCCATCAAGTCTTCGCAACCGGGCAACAACCATCCGTACTTTTCCAAAACCCCTCTGTCACTCCCCACCCTCTTGGGTCCCACGGCCCAGATCGCGGCCCTGGTGGTGAGTAAAATCCTATCACGGCTCCACAAAGTTCATCTTCACCCTGCCACACATCGTAGATTCTGAGAACGTTGTCTCTCAGTGCTGGGAACGGTAAAAGATCCAGCCACGGGTGGTGTAATATTCTGCACTGCAAAGCAATAGGTTGCAGAGTAGGTGGGGCAGCTTGATTGAACTTGCCGTCGGCTTTGCTGAAAGCGGAGTCTGCATCGTATTCTAACCAGTCCTTTGTGAAAGAGAGGGACTTTGAGTTATGAAAGAATGCCTGGAAGACATTGAACTGAACTAGAGTAAGAAGCATGTTGGCTCTCGGATCTGTGCTTTGCCGATTCCAATATTTCTTCTGAGCGAGTCGTTCTAAGTCCACTACAGTCTCATCCGTCAACTGGATCATTCCTGCTGAGCTAAGTACGCAATTCCTGACCGAGAGCTTTGAAGGAACCAACGGAGTGAGTCGGTCTTCGATTATAGGGTGTGGAGATGGTCCCGTCTTTAATTCTGCATGTGCGATCAGCGATGTGATGGGCAGCTGCAGGCGGAGCTTGGTCAGGATATGTACGAACTTTGTCTCCGAGCTCTTTGGTTTAAACGATTCTGAAGTTTCCTTCGCGTCTTTTGATTCGTGATTCCTGTCCAATTGTCCTCCGGTTGGTAGCAACTTCCTTGCAAAAAAAGGGTGGAGCGGTAATACTTGCACGTAAGGCAAGCGGCAGCATCAATTGTTCCATTTTCAGATGTGATTTAGTTTCGATGAGCGATGTCAGCAGGCTGCCGTTGGAAGCTGTCAAAAGTTGTAAAAAGAAAGATGGGAGTGCCAATTTGGAGAGGAGCATTAAAGCTCCGAGTTTAGCGTCGTCAGCAGGTTGCATTAGCGTGCCAAACATAGAAATAAGCTAGCCACATATAAGCAAGCCTACCATAGCTATGTTACTGGGATTCGTCACGGTTAGAATGAGACAATGTGAATGAGTGCATACCACTTAGTATACCGAACGAGCTTTCGAATAACCAAAAGAAGCGATCACTTGTCATTGATGCGCTAGCCCGCGGTCCCTGCGTACGACCGTAGAGGCTTGTTCCATGCATAGAGCATATACAAAACGGTACACGTCCGAAAGTCCGAAGGTTCCGTGGTATGGAAGAGTGAGAACCGACAGTATGTATATAGCTGCCATCGCAGTCCATCAGCGTGAAGAAATGGTAGTTCAAAGCCCGTTAGTTGTCTAATTTGCCATCTAGTAGCGTTGTCACGAACCATTATATCAAATGAGGTTCCGCGGTGCCCGAACGATGAGCTGCCAGTCGGTCTACGATATCTTGAGATGCAAAAACCTCGTATAATTGGGTACAGTTTTTGCTGTAATCAAATACATATATGTATCTTCGGCAAGCGATGAGCAATGATCGGGCAAATCATTCGATTTCAAAGAGAAACAGCATCCATAGTACTTTAATAAGAGGGAAATTCCTACAGTGAGCATACCGATGTATCTTTATGCTTAGCAGATGGTAATGCTGGTGATCGACCATAGCGGCAGCCTGAAGCTAGGAGAGGCGACCCCACTAATTTGGGGGCTGACACTATAGCATAGGTATGTACCCTCTCGCGTAAACGTAGAAGTGGGCTACATTATCCCCCGCATGGCCAAACGCGCCCGTACACGGGCCACATAGAAATGGCCAATCAGGAGAGCTGCCAAGTGAACACCAAATATGCATCGTCATGTTAGCAATTTCAATTTAGCAGCTAAAATACGCCTTTTTTAAAATTACCTATATATGTCAACATGCTAAAAGCTACTAGCCTACTTAGTAATAACCCTAACTTTATAAAATATATAAAATACAGTAAATCTAGCGCTAAAAAGCCTAATTTACTAGTAAATCTGCTACCTAATTAGAAACTTCTTAACGTTAGCAATCTATATATTTTTTTAGAAAGCTAACCTACCTAAAGATATTAATTATAGTAATTTAATTACCTTATTTAATTTATACTTCTCTGCTAACGTTATAGACTATATAGCATACTATATAAATTAGCATACTAAGGCGCTCCGCGCAGCGACGCCTAGCAGCTACTATAGCTAGAAACTAATATTTTTAATAGAGCTATATACGTACTTTGCAATCGTTGTTTATATAGGCGTCCACTAGGAGCCCTTGTTAGCGGAGTACTAGGGGAAGGGCCACCGGAACGCTCCTATACATAATATTAATAACTTCATGTCCCGCCAGCGCTGGCAGCAGTTGGATCGATATCTGTACTGTACTGAGGTGGAGCAGAGCTTTTGCTCCCTATTTGGCCGCGTCTGGGATCTTTTACAGGTGCTCCGCGAGCGCTCGCTTTTATACTAAACGCTTGGCAAGCACCTCTGCGTTAACAAGGTAATTATAAGATTTACTAAACGCGCGTTAGAAAAGTAATAATTAAAATAAAGCTTATACCTAAGGGCTATAAGATCTAGTATTTAGTAAATAATAAGGTAATACTTAACTAGCTTTTTTATGCCTGCGATAGAGGATCTATTAATTTAATTAAAATTACTAATGCTAACGCTACTAGTAGGTTTTTAACTTTAATAGAGCTTATCCCCGTTACTTTTATACTTACTAAGGACGCTACTAGAGAAAGGGTTTTTCTAGCTAGTTATTATATTATCTAGGATAATAACCTTTTTAACATAATACTTATACTTAAATACTTTAGATCTAAAGGCGTTAGCTACGCCGGGACTATTAGGATAATAAAGACAAAGATAAAGGAGATCTTTAAGTAGGCTATAAAGGTAGAACTCTAAATAAGTAGCGCACCTATTGCCCGTAAAAAGCTATTTAAAGAGTGCTTTAACGGTAATCTTATACGTCTTAAAACACACGCTTAGTAGTCCCTAAAGTAGGAAGAAATACGCTAGGCGCTATTAGCGTTAAAGGACGTACTAAAGGTAGCTTAAAGAGATAATTAAGTTGTCCTTTTTACTAGTATAGTTGTAGATTGTAAGTATTAACGTTATTTCTTAGTGTTATAAGGTGTTACGGTCCAGAAGTCGACGGTGGGACGGAGAGCCTTATGACGGCATCCGGGCCCCACCTCAGGATTACGTAAACGTCCCAGGCTGTCCCAGACGCCAAGACCATGGGACACCGTGGGACCACGTGACCCTCTGATCACGTGACGTCCCAGGGAATCCCATGGGATCCCACGGCGCCAGGATATAGGACATCGTGGGATTCTATAGGACAAGGAGGATATATATATAGGATGGTTTTCTTTTGTTATACTCCTTATAGTTAACTTACATATCTTCTATGCGAGTATATTCTCCTGTATAGACTAATAATTATCTTATTTTATTATAAGATTAAATTATTTAGCCTCGCGCTAAGTGTCGCATTAACTTATACTATTAAATAATCTATAAAGTACTACGATATCTTACTGCCCTAACCTAGACTAGAATAAAGTATAAGAGCCTTATAATATTTTAACTACCCTATAGTATAATAGCAGGACCTAGTTCGACTATTATAGCCTTAGCACCTAAGGAAAAGATCCTAGGGGAAATAATTATTAAATAAGTAGCTTAAATAGCCTAGCTACAGGAAATTATTAACTAAATAAGTAAAAAGATAAGTAAATAGAAAGATGTAAAATATTAACTAAAGGTTCTAAAGCCTAAATCCTATTTTAGAAAAGACTATTTAGGAATGTTCCTAACCTAGATAGAACTATTTATCCGCTATAACCTAGGAAAGTTTAATATAGAATAAGATAAAATCTTAATTACCTGTATAAATATATAAGATGAAGTAGCCGTATAGGCTAGACTAATAATTAATAACTTTTTTAAGTATAGTAAACTAGAGAATTATACCTTAGACGCTACTAAGGACGCTTTTAAAGACTAAGAATCTTTTTATAAGGCTATAAAAGGAATATTTAGTACTATTAATAAAAGATATTAAGCTAAAATACGCCTCTAACGCCTGCGTTAAAAGAAATCTATAGTACTCTATATACTAGAGTTTAAATAGATCGTGGTAAAACTTAATAGATAGGAAGAAGCCCCGCTTATAATTACCTACTATAATAGACTAAAGGAATTAGTTAAAGACAAACTAGTCTACTAAGGAAAAGTAGACGATTTAGAAGAACTTATTAATAATGCTATTAAAGCAGATAATTGCCTATATAAGCGGAAGCTAGAAAAGCAGTATAGTACCCAATTGCTTTCTAGGAAGGAAAACAACACCAGGCCTACAGGAAGGGACCGAGACGGAGATGTTATTATAACCAACGAAGCCTAGTAGTACAAGAAGAAAAATGGCAAAGGAAAGCAGCCGTACAAACCTAAAAAGAGCTACTAGGGCAGAAGTGGAATCTCGCAAGAAGAGCGAGAAAGGAGGTTTAAAGACAAGGCCTGCCTTTAATATGGCAAGCAAGGCCACTTCGCCAAGGACTACGAAGGACAAGAGACTAAGGTTAATATAACTAACCTCTTATAAGTGGCTATAGCCACCCTCGTGCTAGCAAAAGCAAAGAAGATAGACCTTATACAAGAGATCCTAAAACTAGTAAAAGAATAGGGAGAGGGACAAAAAACCCTCTACGAATACTAGATCTTCTAATAACTAGTAGATAATACTTGCTAGATATGCAATAGCACGCTACATTACTTATTATAGTGCAAGGCGAAGGTGATTGTCTAAGGACTGCATACGTAGGACGCTTATTAGCTTGCTAAAAAGTTACAAGGACCCCTAAAGTAGTACCTACGCTAAGTTACGATATAAGAACAACATGCACATGCTAAGTAGTGGTAATACATATAAAAAGAATGCTAATAGCACTTTAAAGCTAGAATTAAAGCCTCTTACTTTCTAGAAGGCTTAGAATACTATAGACTTAAAAAAAACTAGTATAGCGTACCTAATAATTACTATAAGCACTTTCTAGCCTATTAGGCTAAGTACTATAAATAAAATAATTAGTATTAATACTTCGATATTACCTGCGAAATATATAAGTAATAAAAGTTTAAGACAGGCTAGTTCCCTTAGGGCCTAGACCCCCGCAACACTAGTATAATAATAAAGAATACGTAGCTAGAAAGGGACATAGATTACTTAATAATTAAATAAAACTAGTATAACCTATAGTGCTTTACGCACTTAAGCCTGCAAGAAAAAGTAGCTTCCTTTAATAGCTACTTAGGGTATAATATATTAGCTTAAAATAAATATTTTACCTTAAATTACCTACAGCACGGAAACTAGGGGGTATATAAATTTAATAAAATTAGAGAGACCTACGCGCTATACTAATAATAATATAAGTAGTACTAGGTTAAAAAAGTCTTAAAGCTAGCCTAGCTTAAAGGATAGATCTAAAAGGTAGAAGCCTTATAGGAGGGCTAAAATAAGTTTAAGGACTCTAAGGATTTAAAAAACTAGATTATTACTAAGTAATAAGCTATACTAGTAATAGTATAATTATTATAGCTTATTAAGTTAATACTCGCTGAGTCAAGAAACGCTTAATTAAAGATATTATAGTATATAGATACTATATTATAGTACTTATAGACCTAGGGGCAGACGCGTGCCTAATAGCCCTATAAGTAGTTAAGAAATATAATATACTATATTATAATAAAAAAATACCGCTATAAATAGAACTTGTAGATAGGACCTAATTATAAGAATATAGTAATAGTTAGCTACGCCTTAAGACAGCGCTAGTATAAGTTAATATAAAAGGCCTAGAAAGCTAACACGTCTTTACTATTATAAAAATAGGAGACATTAAAGCTATTGTTAGATACGAGTAGCTAGAATAACACAACCTATAAATAGACTAGGTTAAACAAACGATCCTCCCCCAAAACCCACTAGCGACGGCTTAGGTGAGCCCTAGCGAAAGAGAAACTCCCCAACCTTAAGCGAGGAAAGGGAACCGACTATTAAGAATATAAGAAATATTAGTATGCAAGATAGACAGGATTTTATAGTAACACCTAGGACAGGTGCACTATATATAGGTCTAGGAGGCTAAGATAGTCCTAGATAACCTAGGTCTGCTAAAAGAATACAAGGAATTCGCAGATCTATTTAAGGAACACAATAAGACTGTCTTGCCTAAATACAAAGAGTAAGATTACTAGATACTACTAGTAGAAGGAGCTAAGCTATAGCTAGAACGCTTAAGGCCCCTTACCTATAAATAAGAAAAAGAGTTAAAGGAGCTAATATAGAAAAATCTATACTTTAAAAAGTAAAAATCTAGTTAGAGCCTTGCGGCCTTCCCTATACTCTTTATTTATAAAAAAGATAGTAGGCTACGACTTTACGTAAATTATAGATAGCTAAACGCTATTATAGTTAAGAATTACTACTTATTACTACTAATAATAGAGCTTATAAATTAACTCTAAGGAGCTAAGTAGTTTACAAAATTTAATATTTAAGATAGATTCTATAGAATTTAAATAGTAGAAGGCTACGAGTGGAAAATAGCTTTTTATACGTAATACGGCCTCTTTAAGTATATAATTATACTAATAAGGCTAACTAACGTACTAGTAACCTTCTAAAAACTAATAAATTAGGTATTATATAAATACTTAGACGTATTCTGCACGGCATACCTTAACGATATATTAATATACTTAAGCGGAACACTAGAAGAACATAAGGAACATGTTTATAAAGTATTATAAAAGCTATAAGAGCACAGATTACTCCTATACTCTAAGAAATATAAATTCTATATCACGGAAATAGAATATCTGGGATTTGTAATATCCTAGGAAGGTATTAAAATGGACCTAAAAAAGATCGCGATAATAAAAGATTAATTATTATTTAAATTAGTAAAGCATATCTAATCCTTTTTAGGCTTTACTAACTTTTATTATAAATTTATTAGAAACTACTTAAAGGTCACCGCTCTACTAATAGAACTTATAAAGACAGGAAAATAGTAACCTTTATAAGAAGTAGAGAAGAGAGCTTTCGAATAGCTAAAGCGCCTATTCCTAACGGCACCCCTACTATAGATATATAACCTAGAGCGGCGATATTGCATCTACACAGACGTATCCAACTATGCAATAGGGGCCGTATTACTATAAGAATACGATAACAAGAAATAGAGACCAGCCTTCTATTACGTAAGAAAGCTCTTAGGAGTAGAGCTTAACTATAAAATCTATAATAAAAAACTACTAGTAATTATTAACTATTTTAAGTAATAAAAAGCATAGCTTAAGGGAGCTAAGCACTAGATAGAGGTATTCTTTAATTACTTTAATTTAATACGCTTTATAATAACTAAGAAGCTTAATTAATAATAGGCTAAATAGTCTAAATAAATAATAAAATTTAACTTTTATATCATATATCTACTAAGAAACGTAAATACTATAGTAAACGTACTTAGTAAATAATTAGATCTTATAAAAGAGGACGATAGAGGTAACTACGTCGTAATTCTAACTAAAGTAAAGGACAGAACCCTTTATTATAATAAGATATAACTTGCGCTAGCACTAGAAATACGACGCGTAGACTTTACCTATTACAGACTAGCTATAGATAGGATGCAGGATTATAATAGGCTTATAAATAAAAATTGCTAAGCGTATAACTTTTACTAAGCTATAAGATTAATAGCACGAGACTATTAAAACTATATTTAAATTAGTAAGTAAATAGCTCTGTTGCTAATTAAGAAGCTACACAAAGATAAGAACTAAGGACACCTAAAAATTACTAAAATAATGCGTTAAATCGCGAATAAATATGCCATCCCTAGGCTACGCCAGGCAGTACAGAAGGTACTAAGTAACTATTTAGCCTATTATAAGAATAAGCCTAAGAGATATAAGTCCTATGGCCTCCTATAGCTACTAAAGCCACCCCTAAGACTATAGTCTAGTGTAACTATAGACTTTATTATAAAATTACTAGCATTATTAGCACTAGGAAACAAAGATCCTTATAACTTAATTTTAGTTATAATTTATTAACTTACTAAGGAGTTAAGGTTCGTGCTAATTAGGGAAGCTGTATTAGTAAAAGAACTAGCCTATATAGTAAAATAAAAACTAATATTATACGTTAAATAACTTAACGAGTTTATTATAGACAGGGCTAAGATATTCACATTATTATATTAGACTACGTTTATAACTAAATTAGGGATTAAGTATAAGCTCACGACAAGCTTCTATCTTAAAATAGATAGCTAAATAGAACGTACTAACTAAACGCTAGAATAATACCTCTGGATGTATATAAACAAGCTCTAAGATAATTAGGCTAAGCTATTACTAATAGCCTAGCTAGCATACAATAGCGCAAGATCGGCGACTACGGGATACTTGCCATATTATGCCAACCATGGATGTGAACCAACGACTCACTAGGATCTATTAGACATCTAGAGCATTATAAAAAATATAGCTAATAAAGCTAAACTTATGCGGGGTCTGCATAAGACACTATGCTAGAATATTATATAACGTAATAAGTAAATAGTAAAATAAGTAAATAAAAAAAGGATTAAGGGACTAACTTTTAAAGAGGGGGATAGAGTTCTCCTCTTATAAAAAAAACTTTAAGATAATAAAGCTAAGTAAAAAACTAGATAACCTTTAAAAAGGACTATTTAAAATTTAAGAGGTTAGAGGACTAGTAAATTTTAAACTATAGTTACTTATAGATATACGTATCTACCTAGTTTTTTATAAGTTATTATTAGAACTAGCACCACTAAACATTAAACTAAAAATATAACTTAAATTTAAGAATAAAGAGTATAAGGTTAAAGTAATTAAGGATCTATAGAAGATTAGGCATTAGTATAAGTACCTAGTAAAATAAAAAGGATAGCTAAAAAACTATAATACGTAAGAACTAGCAAAGAACCTTACTAACTATAAAAAGGCCTTAAAGAAGTTCTACTAGGAGTATTTAAAGAAGCTAAGGCTAAAGGTTTAAAATTATTAGGATTAAAAGGCGGAGAATAGATAGACTAGTCTAAGCTAAGAAAGCTAGGTATAAGACCCCTTTCTAGTTAAGTAACGTTTTAGCCTAATAATTCTATCCCCTTAAGACGTTTAATCTCCTTAATAAATTTTATTAAGTTAGTAAGGAGCTTTTTTTTATATTCCTTAAGTAAACGCTTTTACTTTAATAACTTTTTTCTTTTACTATAAGTAGCCTAGAAGGCTACTATAGCTACCTTTTTTTTTAATTACTACTACCTCTTCTAGGCGCTCGAGCCTATCTATCTTAAAATTAATAAAAAAAATTTAGAACTATAGGTTTTACTAGCTTATACTTCGCAACGCTATTCTTATAATAGTTACTATACTATATTTTAAAAAAAAAATAGCTTATAGGTTAAGCCCTTCTTCGCGTAGTATTTGCAGGACACTATAGCAGTCTAATTAATTAAATTTATTTAATCTCTAATAGAATAATAATAGAAGGTACTTTAAGAGGATATTAGCTACTGCATAAGGACATGCAGAGGAAGGAGGAGGATAGTGTTACGGTCCAGAAGTCGACGGTGGGACGGCGAGCCTTATAATGGCATCCGGGCCCCACCTCAGGATTACGTAAACGTCCCAGGCTGTCCCAGACGCCAAGACCATGGGACACCGTGGGACCACGTGACCCTCTGATTACGTGACGTCCCAGGGAATCCCATGGGATCCCACGACGCCAGGACATAGGACATCGTGGGATTCTATAGGACAAGGAGGATATATATATAGGACGGTTTCCTTTAATACGCTCCTTGTAGTTAACTTATATATCTTTTATATAAGTACGTTCTCCTATATAAACTAATAGTTATTTTATTTTATTATAAAATTAAATTATCTAGCCTCGCGCTAAGTGTCGCATTAACTTATATTATTAAATAATTTATAAAGCACTATAATACCTTACTACCCTAACCTAGATCGGAACAAGGTGTGAGAGCCTTATAACATAAGGCGCTTACACCTTGTTCCGATCTAGGTTAGGGTAGTAAGGTATTATAGTGCTTTATAAATTATTTAATAATATAAGTTAATGCGACACTTAGCGCGAGGCTAGATAATTTAATTTTATAATAAAATAAAATAACTATTAGTTTATATAGGAGAACGTACTTATATAAAAGATATATAAGTTAACTACAAGGAGCGTATTAAAGGAAACCGTCCTATATATATATCCTCCTTGTCCTATAGAATCCCACGATGTCCTATGTCCTGGCGTCGTGGGATCCCATGGGATTCCCTAGGACGTTACGTGATCGGGGTCACGTGGTCCCACGGTGTCCCATGGTCTTGGCGTCTGGAACAGCCTGGAACGTTACGTAAGCCTGAGGTGGGGTCCGGATGCCGTTATAAGGCTCGCCGTCCCACCGTTAACTTCTGGACCGTAACACTTAGTATAGTGTTAACTTTTATATAGCTGCTTAGTACGTTAAAAAGCTCCGTCGACGCTCTAAAATAGTATTAAATAATAAAAAGATCTTTGTAGACGCCTTTAGTAATAAGCTTATTAAGTTACTAGTGATCCCGACGATAATAGACAATTATAATACTTATAAAAGCGAGGTTAATTAATTTAATTAGTGTAAAAGCTACTATTCTATTTAGTAAGCTAAATAGCGTACTTAGCGTCCTTTACTCTACTTTTTACTTAATCTGGCACTAAATAACGCCTATAGGCTGTTATCGTACTCGTCTCGGGCGTTAGCTAAAAAGGCGGGTCATAAAGACTTCCTCTATGAGCTTATAGAGCAGCTTTTCGGCCGGGGCAGCCGCCCATGTCAAGGCTCGAAGAAACGTCAACAACCTGACGACGTTGTTATCAACGCGGAGAGCCCTCACAGGTCAATATATATGGTAGCAGAAGCAAAGGCCTGTGTACTTTGTGCGGCAGCTGGGCGTAAGAGTAACAGCTCCCGGCCTCAAAGGCCACCTCTACAAGCTACTTCGGGCAACTCCCGTAGACGTCAGAGTACTCAGCGTACTCCGCGTACTCAATTTGGCTGCAATCTCTGCAGGCTGCCTTTATGTAGGCCAGAAGTACGCCCTGAGTGCTGGCAGGAGCACCTACAAAGGATCGAAACAATTGCAACAATAGACGCAACAACAAGCTCAAGTATCAAGTAGATTCAAACAAGCACCGTCAGAAATCTGGCCGCCATACAAATCTACATACAAATCTGATAAGCTAGCGCATGGGGTTCCGAGACACCCGGGGATATGAGACACCGCGCAGAAATCCTCCACCCTTCAAAAAATCGCGATAATTCATTCAGCGTAATTACAATTGCCACTCGCTACACATAGATTGCAGAGTTTTAGCTACTATTTCTGCTGCAGCTTTTTCTGCGTCCTTTTCTATAGAAGTACTACTATTTTATTGCTCTAGGAGAGCAGATGCCTGCTTTGCTATTATAATTTAATCTATGCTAGTAAAGCGTTAATTTAGGTCTATACGAACTTTCTTTCGTAGTTACGGACGCTTAAGGGCCTTAAGTTAACTCTATAATTTTTTATTCTCTGCTTCTAGCGCTACTAAGCATATATTAGCTATTATAATTACCTTGCTAGCTTTCTTAAATAGTTAGTGAACCTTGCGGCTTAATTTATCAGCGCTGTGGAGCTACCTTTAAGCTATAAACAGATCCCGAGGGCCATGGGGAGTGTAGAGAGAGCTCTTGGCGAGATAAGCCTGATCCTAGTAAGGGGGGGTAACAGGCCTTCAAGCGACTTAAGATAAGTTAACTACCCGCTTAATATTTAACAGGCAAATGCCTGCAACGGCCTATCTAGCGCGGATTACTCTCTTAGTAATTGCAGCCTCTCTAGCAGCGTTATAGGCAATAATAAAACGTTCCTTTTTAACTAGCGCAGCATTATCTAGGTGTGATAACTCGTGGATCTGCTGGCGATAGAATCGTTTCACTACTGAGAAAACAGAGAGATCTAGTGGCTGCAGAACGTGCGAGGAGTGCGCAGGGAGAAACAGAAGCCTGACTTTATTCTGCTTGCAGATCCACAGGAAATCCAGGTCGACATGGCTGCCGTGGCCATCCAATATTAGCATCCGCCAGCGATCCTCTAAGGGCGCAGTATCTAGCAGAAATACGCGTTATAGCTACTTAGCCCCTATTATATTAAATATCTAGCTATTCTCTAAAGTTGCGTATAGCTAATTAGGTATTATTAATAGAAACTAGGTGCTCTGCAGGTTTTTGCCTTTAAAAATAATAGCTGGCTGTAGCTTTCTCCCTGTTGCAGAAACGCACTCAATTATCGACGCCTACTCGCGATTCTCTAGAGACTGATAGTAAGCCTTCTTTTTCTGGCTTCCTGCGAGTACTCTAGTGTTTGCACATACGCCTAGGGCCTTCCTAGTCTTATCTATATTCCACGTATCCTCATTGCGTATGTCTAACTTAACGCGGAGCTACTTATAGAGCTTAAGAAACTCGCGTATTACCTCCTAAGTTACTCCCTTAGCTCTCGTAGCCTTAATCTTCCTACTTATAATAGAGGTAACGCGTGGGTTGCGTTTAATAAAGTAAAATATCTAGTGTTTACCTACTAACGCGTGGTTACTATTTATCCTAAAGATTTAATTTACTATTTTTTATATATAAGTATAAGAAGGAGGAAACCCGCGCGCGTCCTCTTTAAGTATCTATTATATAAAGAAGTCCTCTTATTATAGAGTTAATCGTTACTAGTATACGTGGCTGTTTTGCTAGTTTTGTGAACCGCGTACGCGCCTAGATGGCGTGGCTATAGGGATATTGTATGCCTTTGCAGCAGCTCGTTAACTAGGAAAAATGCCAATATTAAGATCACTAATAGCTACTTGAATTACTGCCTCACGGTTGGCTATTTTGGTAGGGTGGATGTGGAGATATCGCGATTTTTTGAAGGGTGGAGGATTTCTGCGCGGTGTCTCATATCCCCGGGTGTCTCGGAACCCCATGCGCTAGCTTACCCTTTGGTGTTCGTCCTATCTCGGAGCAATCGCCCGATTGGCCGATTTGATGTGGCCCGTGTACGGGCGCGTTTGGCCATGCGGGGGATAGCAGGAAAATATGATGAGTAACCCGAAGATAGATAATACAAAGGCTATGTTCACTTGTTGACGTAGAAGCGTATAGCCAGCTTCCAGCTTTCCGTGAGAGGTATCCTCTGCATTCTTTAACTAAATCTGGCGATGTTGTCCTCGTTTGCGGCTGTTCTTTCAAAGCCAAATGTGGAAGGATGCACCAGATGGAAACAGTACCCGATATCGAATCGCCGCGCCGATTACTCCCAATTAAAAGAAGCTATATTTACGCATCAGCTCCCATTATATGTACGCGTCTCTACCGGTGCATACTCACCGCCCTTGAATCAGCTGTGACTAAGGGACCACCGTTGAGATGGATGGCGATGTGCCTCCACGTGGTGGTGCGACGGGAGCGGGAGCTGACGCTTCAAACACCCTACCCCAGATTACCGAGATCTCCAATCTTTGCCGTCTTCGCGACCTACGCTTACTCTGTGGAACTTTGTCCCTTTGCAGTTCGCGTCGCGAAGAATGGCCAGAATCGGAAAATTGCGCAGTCTGGCATCAGTCATCAGCTGAGCTCAGCCTCGTGCAAAGATTGCGCGTTTCTTCGGCTACTAGAAACGGGAGTTGCTCACGACGAATTGCTTAGCCCGGAGCCGCAACGACAGGCCGAGATCTCTAGATTCACGTAAATGTAAGCTGTGTGAAAGACATGACTAAGGCTTGGGGTGGTTCCGGTGAGAGGTCGGCAAAACGCGAGCCCAGCCACATGGCACAGCCCTACCCGATGTGGATGGAATTTTGCAACTCAAGCATGAGACAGCGCTAAATTCTGTAGGCTACGTTCAACAACCGAGCTTGCGCCGCGTATGCAACACTTCGGGGATAACACACGATGTTAGAGCGAGATGTCGGATAAACAGTCATCGGCCGGTATATCAATGTCACCGATTGCTGGGTTCCTAAGCACCTATCAGCTCCCCATCTCGTAAGATGCGAACGCTGCATCGTGAACCTGAAATAGGGAGATATCGGTATTGGAGTGGTGTTACGATCGGCTGAGTGATCGATTTCAAACTTGGAGCAGAGTTCCGCACTGAAGAGGTTCTTCGCTGACAGAACCGGCAGGTGCCCCCGCAAATCGGCACCATGTCGGCTGCGAACAGAAATAAATGTTGACGTCGATTAATCAAGCAGATGCAAGCCACGGTAAATGTTGAGTTGGGTTGGAAAAACTGGCTCCTCTGCATATGCACGTCGGCAGGACACACGGCACGGCAGTGCACCCCCATGCGCACAGCACGACAGCAAGAGAACGATAAATGGGAATAGTGAGAATAGAAAATCAGGGTCTTGACATCTTTGGTCATCGTTAGCAAATGCAACGCGACATGGTGTCTGCAGCACGACTTGGAAGAATGGGGTAGCGAGCGTCATGATCAGCATTCCAAATTGCCGAAAGAATATCGGAGCGGGCAGAGAGTTCGTCAGGGCAAGGGCATTTTCATGCTTTAACCTTTTAGGGTGCTTTGCCCTGCGTTTCTTGCACCCGTGGGCTCGGATTGGGGGAGCGTGACGCTAGAATACTGGCGCCCGCTCAAAAGACCCACAGCCGTTGGCGATCTTCAATATTGATGTACGATATCTATTGATGACAAGAGCGAGGATCAAGAGATTACCTTGTAGCAAGCAGCACGCTGTGACTTGTTCAGGCGACGAAAATAGAATGCGAAGCAGCCGTACGCATAGTGCTGTGTATGATCAAGAAATGATCAAGAATTGCTAATGGGTTGGCACGACATTCCCGAAGTAGTGATGTCATAGTTTTTAGCCGAGGACACCATCCGCCTTGGCAACACGGAGCATGCATCACAGTGCAGGAGAGCTTGATACTATGCTACGTGAGTTGGGATGTTTCTAGTTGTGCATTTGGTAGCAAGACACCCGTTGCAACGACCCAAGTTCTAGTAGACTCCTTGTTGCATCGGGTCGTAGCCGATTTGTGGCTTGAGAGAGGAGCACTGCCACAGGGTCTAAGACGGGGCCCTCCGCAAGCCAATCATTACCTTCAGCCCTACCAGGAAAATTTTCTCCACATCACCCACGTTGCTTGGCGGCATTCGAGACTGTGTTTTGACCACCACGGCTAGGCGGCTGTCATCGCACTTCTTGCGCTTCCACAACTCGAACAGAGTTTTCTGTGTTCCCCGGCGAAGTCCTGAGGCTGTTGCTTGTCACATTTCTGGAGACACCGCGCTCCTAGGTGTGCCCTTCTGCACTACAACAGCGTCTCTGGCGGGTAGCAGGGATGTGTGGTTTGGTGAACGATGTTTCCAAGGGACTGGTTGAAGCGGAGGATCTCCAGTTTCACGTACCATGTTAGTGGAGGCTTGCGCGTGTTCAAGATGCAGGTAGCTGAGTATCCGTGAATGTATGGTTGGCCACCAGCCTCAACTAATGCATCCGATGGCAGCTTGTGCCGGCTGCTGCTGGTCCGGCAATAGCCATGCTTCATTGTATTGCGCGTCACAATACCAAATGGGCTGAAAGGAACAACGTGTCCAATGGTCCACGGGGTCTCCGCGTAAAAGAGACAGGTCACACGCCACGGCAGGTGACCGAAGCAGTCCAGATGTGTGGCGTTGTCACTTCGGACTGTGGCCGTGCAGTTATGTCGACGTCCTACAGACTGTACACCCCCTACTCTATCCAAACAACGTTGCGGAGATGGTACCGCCGAAGAGTCTCGCCTACGGTCGAGGGCAGTGTCCGTACACCGAACAGCATAATCGCTGTGATTCGTCCGCAGAACCTTCGCCTACTAATCGATATGCCGATGCAATGCATGGCTGCGTGGGTGCAGTCAACGCTTATTGAATAGTATATTTGGTATCGTTTTGGGTTACTTTGGCTGGTGCGGCATCAAGATTCGGCTCGCTGCCGAACGCAAAAAAATCGAATTGAGGCTGTGCTGTTCTGGAAGGGTTGCAGACGCATGATACATACAGGGTCCAATTAGCGTGCCTTAGCGTGCAGCTAGTGCGGACGCCGATCGCTGGTGGGCAGACCGACCGGGGTCGCCCGCGGTCCGCTCAAAGGTTGCGTCATAAGATGGATATGAAAGAAGTCATGGTCCGCGCAGAAAGAAGGCCGGACAACATTTGCTCAGCATTTTACCATCATCCCGGCCCAGACTACAAAGCCACCTAGCTCCGAGTTTCCGACCGTGCCAGATTCTTAGCATTCCACACTCTTCCACACTAGATTACCACATCAAGCGAATTTCGCCGAGTTACAGTGATCATTCGGCGCGGACCCTATAAAGCATCTCGCCACCCGCCGTGGTCCCTAACTTTTCTCCGACATTATGTTAGCACTACCACAAAGACGTCAACACCTTTCACAGACCCACCCGACGACCTCGCTTCCGTCACCCACATCACCACAGCAGTTATCCTTTGACCAACTATCGCAACAACTCTCAGCACAGCAGTTGTACGACCAAAAACTGCTCAACGACTATCTCGAATCACAAAGGACGTTCGCGAACTCAACCATCTCCATCGACGACGTTCCCAACTCGTTTATGACGAGCACCTACGACTTCAACCCCTCCATTAGGGTACAACAGTCGACTCCTACACCGCAACTGCCCGCAAACTACTCGCAGACGCCGATGCTTTCTACCAACGCCACCGGCGCAAACTTCGACAACTGGAGCACCTACAACAACCTGCCCTCCAGCAGCCAGTCCTTGCAGACACCCACACGAAGTCGGACAGGCAGGACACACCAACGCGCGTCGTCCTCTTCATCGGTAGGCTCTGCTGCGTCGCAGTATCAGCCCGTTGGTCCGACCGCCAATTACCCGTACGTCGCTCGCTCCGAGAATTTGCCATCGCGTTTAGCTTTGGTTGACTCATGGAATAAAGCTGACCAATACTCAAGGGCCTTCTCGAACGTCTCGAACCATCTTCCGACACCGACGCATACTCCTACCCAGGATTCCTTCATGGGGTCCAACAACTTCAACAACTATACACCATCTTCCACTGGCATGGACTCTACCATGGCAGCACACATGTCGATGAAGCAGGCTCTCATAGATCAGCATGTTCCTGAAGAAGAGCTCCCAGGCTTTGGGCATTCGGCGCGACACTCGGTGTCGAGCTATGGGCACGACTCACCGGCTACACCTCACACGACACAAGGCGACGAAATGGACTTCAAGATGCCCCCTAACGGTGAGACTCTCCGCAAGGTCGACTCGTGGCTGTTCAATCAGTTCATTGCTTACGATAACAACTCAGACATGCGGCCTGTGCCCAAATTCGAAAGAACGTACACAGACGTTGCTGCTGACTATTCGTTTGACCCGAATAGTGTTGCGCAAACAACGTCGATGCCCCAGCCCAAGCCGGCAGCAAACACACTATTGTCACCCTGGCGCAGCAGCAACCCTAACGATATCGTCCAGCGCAGCCTCCAGGCAGCACAAATGGCACGGTCGCAGTCTCCTTCCAGTTCAGCGTCACGAGGTGACTCACCTTTCCGAAGAGGGTCTCCCTACAGGCAACCATCCCACTCAATCAACTCGCCTCGGGCTGCTGTACGCACCGCTTCAGCGGCACGTGAACAGAAACTCGAGGCCGATGCAGCCTATGCCATGAAGGCGCAAATGCAGTCAAATGAGGAGGCGGTTAAGACCATTTCGCCCAAGGATGCGTTGCTAGACTACCGGGAAGCCGACGATGAGTCCAAGCCATTGTTCCCGGACGGTGGTGCAAGTGAGTACGACCAGTACAGGAACGCCACCCAATCCACCTTTGACACAACATCTGGACAGTCTTACCGTAGGGACAGCTGGGCGACACCGCAGTTCTCACCAAACTACCCTGCATCATCTGCTCCCAACGCGCAATCCTCAAATTTCACATTCGCAACCCCATCATTACAGAACTACAACGGCCTCCCCAACTTTGGATCCACATCGCAGTACACGTCTACATCCAACATTGTACCTGCATCGGACCCCAACCCGGAGTTTCCGGCGCATCTTACGTCGATGGAGTCCAGTGCCAGCGAAGCGGGTCTTGAGCCTGGTAGTCAGTCCAGTGACCGCATGTCAAAGCCCACAGACTCCAGCGCCGACAGTGGTACATACACATGTACATACCACGGATGTACGCAGCGCTTCGAAACTCCGCAAAAGCTGCAAAAGCACAAGCGTGAAGGCCACCGCAGTGCTCCGACGACCATGGGCTCTAGCATGACGTCAGCGGCTTTGTTGGAACGCAACTCGCAAGCGGGCCCACACAAGTGCGAACGAATCAACCCAACGACGGGAAAGCCCTGCAACACGATCTTCTCACGGCCTTATGACCTCACGAGGCACGAGGACACGATTCACAACGCGCGCAAGCAAAAGGTTCGATGCGCCCTCTGCGTTGAGGAGAAGACCTTCTCCCGCAATGACGCATTGACCCGTCATATGGTAAGAGTCCATCACCGGCAGAATGCTCGTCACAAGCGCAACGCATACTGACTCCGAATAGCGCGTTGTCCATCCTGAGGTCGACTTTCCCGGCAAACACAGGCGTCGCGGAGGTAACCACGACTAAAGTGTGCTTTGTCCGTCCACGGAGATAAGTTCGCGACGCGGTTTGCGCCGAGGCCCGCCGGTCCACTTACCCGATGATGCTTCCAGAACACGCCCGATCCTTCCACCCTTTGTTCTGCTGCGCCGCATCAACGCGCATTTCCGTCCGTTTGTTCGGCTTGCTCTCTATTGCATGAGAAGGTCGCATTTGGAGCGTTCCTTCCTTCGTACCACCTTTTTCGCCTTGCGCGTGTAAAATTGCTCCGCCCAATAGTCCGCTCCGCAGGGCGTTTAGAGTCGGTTTTCGCTGGTCGGAACCGGCCACGGTCTGGTTGTAGTCGGGCTATAGTCCGCTTGCACCGAGTCAGATTTCAATGTCTGTTTTTGCTTTCTGGGCTTTTTTGTCATGATTTTTGTGCTATGCGTTCAGCGACGGAGTAATGAGTCATGAGCATAAAAAGAGTCCGGGACCAATTGAATGCAGTGTAACGATTATCTAGACGGTATGGATGGCTTGGGTTGGCCACGGTATCTGGTCCTTTCAAAATTTTGTCTCGTATCCTTCTTCGTAATACCAGGTCGCTGCTGCGACCCCTCTCCTTGTATCTTTATCTTCTTGGCTATCAAGTGTACCAAAGATTGTTTCCGATCATCATTTTCCCCATGGCTCAGACTGCTCTCTGCGCTCTCGTACAGCATTTGACAATACATGTATACCAAGATAGAATCCTAAAGTAACTTCTCCACTGTACTTTGTCTCACCACTCTGCATCTCTCATCTCGTCTGTTCAATACACATGATTCCCATACGAAAGCAAGGGACTGCTTAGTTGTACAGTACAAATCTATATCCATCTCGACCGGTCTAGAACCATACAAACCACACCTCTACACGCACACGAAGCTAGCATTCACCTCGCGCACTCCGTGAACACTCTCATCTTCCAAAAAAGGAGTTCTGCACACAAACGCGTGCGGTCGCGATGCCGCGCATCGCGGCGCCTTCCAGACTCCCACAAGGCTATACCCTCCCCTCACCGTTTACACTCACTCACATGTGTGCGACGTCTTTACGCCCAACAGCACGGCTACCCTAGCCTAATCGACCCCTCCCTGCCTCTAACATACGAGTACAACCTTTAAAATTCCCACCTACCATCTCCTTGGCATACAACGCAGCCTAGACTAACGCAGCCCACGCGCGCGGACCGCGGCGCAGCTGAGCCTCAAAGCCGCATCTGGGCCCAGGGGTCGCATGCTCATGCCGATTTAGTGTAGAAGGGGAGGGTGTGGGGTTGCACGCGAGGCTTTTGGGCGCCGCTGGGTAAGCGGATTATTCGTGGATCTGGATCTGGATCTTGGTGGGCGGTTGAGGCGTGCGTTGGGCGGGTCGAGGATGCGACGCTGAGGCTCGTACGAATGGATTGGAATGTGCTTGGTGAGACGGGTGCCTCGTATGGGAGTATTGTTGTTTTCCTTCCTTTTTTGCAAGGGGTGTTATCGAGGATTTGTCAAAATCAGGGGATGTGCCGAGGTGGGAAATGTCATGGTGAGGTCCTGGGTGTTTCGGTCGAGGGGAGGGTGTGTGGATGGCGTCATCACGAGAGAGGGCTTATCGATTGCACACCACTGTAACGCAACATCGATGTCAAGTGGATATAGGGCTGAGGATCGCATTAACGGTTGTACATAGTGGTCCCTGTGAAGGTGATGCCGGTCGTACTTCACCCGTCTCCGCGGGACGCCCAAGGTCCATCATTAGAGTGAAACGTTCGCAAAGGCATATTGCTAGCCCAAACGTTACCGTCAAGTAACCGCGGGAGAAAGGTAAACTCTCGCGCACACTTGTCGTCATCATTTTGATTGAAGATACTATTCCCTGCCCAAGTTCGTGGGTTGCCTATTCGGATGTTCGCGCGCTTGGCACACGTCGGAAACCCCCGTTGAGTCCCCATGCTCGATCTCTAACCCACGACGATATTCTCAACGGTCGCAAACTCCCCCCACGGCACGTAGCCGGCGGGTAATAGCACGGTTCCGTGGTGAAGTCGTCGCTTACGTGTGCAATGCAAGACGAAGCGTTGGTCGACATTGCGCTGATCGTGACGCTATCGTCGCGTGATGGCGGGGCACCGGGTGGGTAGCGCAGACGTGTGGATGGCATGGACGTAAGGCGAGTATCACGATTATGTTTGATAATAGATGGATCGAGACAGGATGGTACTGCACTAACAAAATTTATAGGCCCTTAGCCTTAAAATAGATTTACTTTACTAATAGAAATAGTTTATAAATAACTATATACTTTTAATAATAAACAATAGCTAATTATACATAACTAAATTTTAACAATTTTTTATTATCTCTTCATATACCTAATAAGCTATAACCGTAGTAATAATAGTATTTCTATAAAACTTGGTAATAATATAAGTATAGTATATATTTATATATAAATATAGTAGAATATTTACTACTAGTAGTCATTAAATATATATATAAAAATAGCTAAATTAATATAATTATTTTTGAAATATGTTTTTAGCTACTACTAGTAGGCTATATCTATAAAAAAAAATTAAGTTAGTATATATAAATATAGGAGGAAGATAATTTACGCTAATAATTTTTTTTATACAAATACTAATATAAGTAGTTATTGTTAGTAAAAGATAATATAAAAAAGTAGCTAAAAGGCTACACTAATTATCTAAAATTTAGTTAGATAGCTAATAAAAGCATTACGAATTAATACTAGATCTGTGTGCAAGAAGACAGCGAGCCTCGGGTGATTGGTGGGGAGAGATGTGGTGTGAATGGTGCGATGGTGATGAGCTCGCGATTGTGGTCGGATGGGATGGAAGGAAGTGATGCGCAATGTAAGATTTCTACTTCAATTCGAGCCTCGATTCGATGGAACGGTCTTTTAATGGTTTTCACGGATGCGCGGAAAGATCCCGGTGAGCGTTGCGTGAGTGCAAGGTGTTGTCAACGGCTCCACGGGTCCACGGGTCCACGGGTCCACGGGTTCGGTGGTGGCCTCCTGCCGAGAGCTCGTAAGCAACTACTTTGAAGGAATTGTTACGGGACCGATATCCGAACGTATGAGCATCATGGACTATGGGTACTGTATGCAAACTTTTGCGGCCTGTTCGTGAGGCCACCGTCACACGTGCAGTACAATTCCAATGTTGTAATGAGCGCCAACAAAAATTCTGATACATAGAATTACACGGCAAAAGAGGATTCACAGGTCAGCAGACTTTAAAACAAAATTTATTTAGTGCATTCTTTAATAAATATTATGCATATATTCTCGTATCCCAAATATCAGTCCGGAATTCAAAAGAGCTAGGGAGTACAATCCTGCGAGCCATTATCCAAATCGGTTGTGATTTCCTGATTCCAGAACATCGGGCATTGAACACGTGTATCACTCCTTCCCTCAATAACCCTGAATTTCTTCGTGCATGTGGAAACCTCGACTCAGTAAAAGGGGAACTGTCGGGAACAAGAAAAATTAGGTTCCTCGAGGTTGGTGTGACCCCCCATAAAAAACACTGCCACGTAGTAGCGACTCAACGAGATTGTGAGCCGTGAGTAGGACGCCTCTGAACGCCTGCTTCAGCCTTTCCTCTCTCGTAGGACCGCTCGGAACCCTTTTTTTGCGCCAGACGTTCTCCAACCTCAGGGGCTTGATTTGCACCTGCGCTTGCTCGGTGTGCCGCGCGATTATAGAAAGGTATCGTCGTCTGAAATTGCATTCGTGCTCGTTGAACGTGCCGATCATCTCGAAGACATACGCGATCAGCCCGTGCCAGCCCGCTTTCTTCATGGGGTTCAGAATAACGCCGTGGATGATCTGACGGTCGTCTCCTGAGACTGAGTTCCACTGCTTGCGGACCGCGCTCTGCCGCATTTTTTGTAGGATTCGGGAGAGGCATTTCAGGTCGGCTATTTCCTGGGGGGCGAGGATGGTGTATTGGACGCGGGGAAGGAGAGTTTGCGTTCGCCCGGGGTCGAGCGCGAGGTTTAGGTCAACGAAGTCGGCGTGCGCGTTGAAGGCGAGCATGTCGAGGGTGTGGAGATCTTCGCTGGAGTCGTTTGACGAGAAGGACTCTTCTTGCGAGACGACGGAATCCAACCAGTTCCATAGGTATGCGCCTGAGGCGGATCGGGCCATTGATACCTCGGACATCTTTGTGATAATGATAGCGATGATGGAGAAACTTTCTGTGACGTGAAGGATGGAAGAAAATTTTGTTGTAGTCTCAGGGGTAATGTGGAGGATGCGTAGGCTGCATTCGTGGTTGCTGAGGGAGTGAACTCTGCTAATCTGTGGGTCCCCACCCCTTTGCACAACGAAGCATCTCAACCAACGCTTCAACCGCGTTGAAGAGTAGGTGATATTTCCTTAGCCCTGCCTAGGAAGAGCGTGCGTTACCGCAAAGAAGCTACGCCCTGTATTTTGCGTATCCGCATTTGATTGGACAAATTTTAGACCGGCTGTGAATACTAGCTGAAATTTTGACGAATTCTACGGATCTCTCTGAAGTTCACTACTTAAAAAGGTCATGTCGAATGGTTCTTCCACTGATTTAGTCCTTGCCTTGATTTCTCTTTCGAAAATTGCATCCTTTCTCACATGCCGAAATTCCGGGCCTAGTGAAAGAATGCGATCACGATGTACGTCATGCATCATTTCGACAAACTGTCCATGCTCTGGTACAGAGCTTGAGATCGAATACAGCGAATCTAGCATTTGCTCGTACGCGTAAGCCTCTACATATTGTTAGCGTCAAATCATAGAGAGGAACCGTAGCCCACGTTTCCTAGTTTCAAAGAAGTGAGCATTGTCCATTGTCGTTGCCTCTGAAGAACTGCAATATCATAGGATCGAGATGTCTTCGTGGTTTTAATGATAGAAGCATCATCACGACAACGTGGCTGTAGGCCGGACAAAATTGACACCACTCGTTGCTGATGCCTTGTGCCAGCTTAAGCTCTTCTTCGAAAGGCATATCAAAGGGTCCCTCCATAATCTTTTTTCGGAGTATTTGTACACAAAGCCACAGCTTTTGATGCCAGTAGCCATCTGAGATATCTGGATACAGCTGATACAGTCCTTTCTCGATGAGATCAGCAAGCGTATGGACCCAGTGCTATCGCAAGGTAAGTCCACCCTGCCTTATGAGGAATACTCCTCATAGTAGTTGTGTTACCCGTCATTGGGAGACTTGATTTCGTAGGCTTCTAGAAGAGCAATCGCAGGTAAGAAAGTGCGAGGGGGCAGGATTTTGGTGTCTACGAGCAGTATCGCAATTTCATGTTTCCGAGGGCGGGGGTAATCATTAGAGTATCGATGGACGGCATGTTGGAGAGCGAAGATAAGTGAGCTAATCCAAGAAGTCAGATTGTCAGTATCCTTGTTCTTCCAACGCACATGATCCTCAAGCATATTTCTGGCCTCTTCTTCCGGTCGGCTGAAAATGTCGTGCTGCAAATGTCTCTTCTTTATTGCAGCTGATTTGACGAAATCCGACGTGGTGTGGCCAGGCAAATTTGGTGCATATGTGCGTAGGAGGTATCTCGGAACAAGATCGAAGTAGCCGTTCAAGAATAAGAAATGAGACTCGGTTTCAAAAGGAGTAGGCTGGCCGAAGGAACTATGCTCCACTAGATAACCACCCAGTCGTGTTCTAGCCATACTCTCCTCTTCTCCTCTTCTCCTTTTCTCTTTAAGCGATTCTTGTTGAGACCCACGATACACAGATAACTAAATAATGATCCTGATACAAAAGTTAGCTCTTAAGAAGAGAAGACGCGGCTCTCCAATGTTGATATACGTCGTTAAATAGGATTGTTTGTATGAATGAAGGCGTGACATCGCAGTCATCGAATCAGATGATGCGGTTAAAATGATACAGCCGGTGCATGGATAGAGAAAACATGGATCAAGCGTGCACGTGTAAGTTGATTGCAGCTTCCAGAGTCTTCACAGGTTCCTATCCATGCCTGCCCAAAGCGGGAGGGAACGATAAAGGGATATAACATGTGAGATACTGAGGAGTATTCTTCGAGACCATGCGCTGCAGATGTGGTTTGACAGTGATGCACCTTGAAGGACTATGAAGGACGGGCCCGGGAAGCTTCTAGAAGATAGTGTCTTTACGCTAGTCCCAAACCATCTCCAGGGTCCACAACGTCATCGCTCCCCGCAAAATAACACACTCGCGCCTCACGCGCGCGCGGCTGCCTACGCGTCGGCCAAAAGGTCAACTTTCCCTTCCATCGCCAAAACCCCCTCTAAAACGACTTCACAAACCCACTTCCACCTTTCACGTTCACCAAGTAACCATGTCCGCCCAAACAGCAGCCACGCGCCTCCGCCGCACCTTCGCCTACCCCTCCGAATCCGACGACGAAGACGCCGTCGAAACTGGCATGGACGAGACCGGTATGTCCCTCCCTCCCCTCGCGCCATCCTATTCTTCCCCCCCTTGCGCCATCCTCTCTTTTTACTCTTACGCCGTCCTCTCCTTTTACCCTTACACCTACTTCTCCTTTCCCTTCGCTCCTTCCTCCTATCACCCCTCACTCATTCCCTCCCTCAACATACTAACCCTCCCCAGACCGCGCCACCCTCCTCCAAACCCTCGCCACCCACGACACCCGCACCACCTCAACATACACCCATCTCCTCCTCGTCCTCCCGCTGCTCCCCATACTCCTCTACCTCCCGCTCCTCCTCCGAATACCAACACTTCCCGCCGCGCTAGCAGCAGTAACGAGCCTCCTCGCGAGCGCGTACACGCTATGTTTCCTCCCGCTCCCGCCAGTCAAGGTATCCATAACCTCTGTGTCGGAGCTGCAAAACCAGAAGAACTCCACAGCAGCGGGGCGCGTAAAGCCGGCGGCGCAAGAGGGAAAAGCGGAGAGGCGCGCTGTACCGTGGGTATCTGCGCGCACGGCGGATGTGCTCGCTGAGTGGATCGTACTGGGCAACGCTGTGCTGTGCGGACTTCTGGCAGCGGTGGAGTTATTCCAGGGGAGGACGCTGAGCGAGGGCGTGACGGTCGGAGGGGGGTATCTCCCCGGGGTGATACTCACGGTGGTATTATTTGCGCGGCGGGAGCTGCGCGTCGTGGATATGAGCGAGTTGGAGCGCTTGCGGCACGGTGTGAAGAACACATAGCCCGCGTAACAAGAACACATAGCCCGCGTAACACGTTGATGGAAAAAGGATAGCAAATCTCATTCATCTGATACCAGAGAAGGGGACAATCTTGGTATATCGCACCCAACGCCGTCGCTATGGAAAGCACACTCGCACCGCCAAGCATTCATAGGTATCCAGAAAGGTCTCATATCCAAAAAGCGCACCCTTTCATTCCATCACAACATCATGCTCTTCCGCCTACTCGCTGCCCTAGCCTCTCTGCTCTCCCGCACGCCTTCCGCACCACTATCCTTGGCCCTCAAATCCGTCGCACTCCCACTAGAAGGCAACGCAACATTTCTTCTCTCCCGCTCCCTTTCTCTCTCTTTCATAGATGCTCGTGCGGATGCCGTGCTCTTCGCTAAGCCCGCCGCCGGAGCAGGTCTGCTGGTCCCGCTCACAGTGCGCCTATGCACCGCCGGAAGGCCACCTTCTTGTTTTGAGGTCGAATCAGCACGGCGGTCCTCAGTTGCGGTCGGGGCAGGGACAGCAGAATGGCGCCGCTTATCCCGGACTGCGCTCGCGAGGCTGATTTTTGGTCGACCATCGGGTTTGGCGGGGGCGTTCGCAGGGGGTGACGAATCATTGAAGTCGAAGATTGCCATTTCTCCCTTTGTCTCTTGCTGTCCGCTCGCCTTTGGTTCTTTGCTTTGCGGTGGAGCGGCATCTTCACCTGTCGGTTGAGGAAGGAAAGTGGTGAGCGACTTCCGCTTCGCCGTGCTCGTCTCTTCAATCATCTTCTCAATCGCGCGTTCCGCTGCCGAGGAATTCAGCTTCTGCCTCGCACTCCTTTCTTCTCCGCTTTCTTTGCGGTCTCGGTCCGCTTTTTGGCGGAGTGGGCTTCCAGCTTCTGCACCATCGCCTCCTCGCAAAGAGCTTACGGCACCCAGAGGCCTCCATGGCGATTCTCCCGGCTCTTCCTTGATGATGACATTTGCTGAATTTGGCGCGGGGGTGGGGGGCTCCACGCTCGTGCGTCGAGAGTGGTCAACAATCACTGCATCGACTAGCTCTTTGCTTGGGCGCCGCATCTTGGTGTTCAGGCTGGGCTCCTTATAGCTGACTTGTGGGCGCGCGCGGCGGGATGGACGGCCGATGATGCCAGTCTGGCTTCCCATACTAAGGTCTCCAGGCGGTGGTGTGTCCTTCGACTCGGGTCGCGAAGCGGAAGGTTCGGTGGATGGCGGTGACAAGATGGCTTCGGCTGCGGGTGTCTTAGGTGGTAGGGATTCCAGGTGAATTTCGGTGGTGGGGATAGGTTCGAGTGGTTCTTGTGGGACGATGTCTGGAAGGAGGTTTCGGACTGCGGTTGTGCGAGGACGACCTGACGGCTTCCTTGTGGGCTTTTCGAGCTTCTCAGGCTTTTCTGAAGCGGAAGAGCGCTGCTTCTTTGGTGAGACGACGGGGTCGGTGTTGACGGGTTCTTCAGAAAGTTAGTATAGCTATCGTATGTTTCCTCCAAGTATACGTACTGCTAGAGAGAATGGGTCTTCTAGGAGATAGAGGGTTCGATGGCACCTCTGTATTCTCTTCAACGGAGGCTGATGTACCCCTCCGGTTGAAGTGGAACCCCTCTGCTTGCCCCTTGTCTTCATCCTCCTGTACACTGAACTTCCGCTTTGCGCCCTTCTTAACTGGTACTTCATCCGTCTCCTCTGGCGACTCAAACAAAGACATGCGTCTCGTGTTGAGCTTTGGTCCACTCTCTCGCCTCTTGCGTCTCGTCTCAAGATTCATGGGCAGTACCACCTCTTCGCCATCCACCGCTTGATCCGGTTGATCTCGAGCAGACGGGCTATGCTTAAAGGTAATCGGCTCTTCGATGTCGAAACGCGAGACGGGTGGAGGTCCAATGTCCGGCGATTGGCTGTCTGGCGCGTCGAGGATGTCCTGGAGCTCTTCCGCGCTGTTTTTTTTATTAGCTTCACTCCTATACAAATAGTCGTATACCCTCTGCAGCTGCTCCATATCATTCAGGGGAGAAATGGGACATACTTCATTGTCATGCGCGGATACGCCTTGTGTTCCGTGATAGTCGGCAGCATCGCGTTCTCCACCTCCTGCAGCCCCAGCGCACTCTTCCACTGCCTCTCGTCTGGACTCTTCCTCGTCGCCGTCTTCACGGCCACCGCCTCCCTTCCATCTTTCTTATGCAGTTGCCCGAGCTCCGCTACCAGCCCTCCAAGCTCCTGTATCTTTGCCTCCAGCTGGCCCTTCACCGTGTCGATAGTAGAGAGCGACGGCGCATGAGCTTGTGCTTCGAGTGTGTTTTGCAAATGTATGACGCGTTGCGCAAGCGAGCAGTTTTCAGCGACGAGACGCGAGCGTTCGTTTTCGAGAGTGCGAATATGGACTTGTTGCTGCGAGTTGATCCTATCCACGATTAGCCCCTAGTTCCATACCATCACATACACGCGCATAGACGCACTTTGCCAGCTCGCGGTTCGTCCTCATAAACTTGCGCTTAATCGCGTCGAAGGCCTCTGTGCTCGGCGGCGGCGGCGGCGGCGGCGGCGCAACAGGCGGCTCGTTCAAGCGCGCCATACGCTGTGGTGCGGTATATGGTTATGTTCCGTAAGTAATGTCGTGGGGAGCTCAAATTGCGGTGCCTGTGATATTTGGTATGTATGCCCCGTTCGTTGTTGCCGAAGCGTCATGCTCGAACCGTTTGTTTACCATGGCAACAGCGCGCTAGCACCCCTGCAGCATCCCCACATAGTGCGGGACGCGCAGCACCTCCGACATTGAAGAACATCCCACGAAACACGCGATATATGATTCTCACTTGTCTTTGGAATTAGAGGAGACAATATGGCTTATCCCACGCGCAGTCTCCCGTCGCATGTTCGCAGCCAGTCCTCCCTTGGCGGCTCGCAGTCCTCCGGACAATCGCCCGTCCTGCTTGCCCGCATCGCAGAGAAGAAAGCCGAGCTCGCGTCGCTCAAAGACCTGCAAACCCTCAGCGCAGGCCTCGCCGACCAGATGCAGACGCTGGCCGAGAAACTCTCGACGTTATCTGACGGGACCGAAGGTACGTCTTGCCCTCCACCCCACCAATCCAGACGCGCCGCGGGGCAGTACCGGATAGGACAGGTACTCTTGGTGGAAACACGGGACAGGATGCTGATGATACCGGGTACAGCTGTCGCAGCCGTGTTGAGCAATTGGCATAACGTGCTGAGAGCGATAAACATGGCGTCCAGTAAGCGCCTTCTTCTCCACATTGACATGAAGTTTGTCTAATTTGCGCAGCCGGACTCGCCAAAGTCGCGAAAGAGGGAGACGACACGGAGGGCAAGACTGAGACCGATACGCCGCTTCCCCAGACGCTTGTCAGAATTCCCACGCAGCATGCGCCGGCAGTGCTGCCCCCGCCGAATCCGGACGAGTGAAGACTGTGCACATTGATGCGCCGTGTGAACGTGGAAGCGATATCAGGATTACAAACCGAATGATACTATGGGAAGAAAAGACGACTGGCATGTGCACGCATGCCTCGGTCGCGGGGTGGGCTTCGCGCGGGAGACGTGGATATTACTCGGACATGTCAGGCCGTGATGCAGCGGGATATGCACATCAGCCCTAGGACTCGCCGTCATTGGCCATGTGGATGAGCAAATTTTGCTATAGGCGAAGAGGTCCGTTTAGCCTGGGAGCATTGCTGGAGACACGTGCAAGGAGGAGAACCTTAGAACGGTAATCTGACAAGCGTGGCGTGTCTACATGTAGAGGTAGCGAGCAACGTAAGTTCACGGTGCACTTCCAAAGTACGAGGATTGTGAATACGCCCGTCGGAATTCGCAAGGTCCTTGTAATGACAAGACTCTGCTCTTTAGATAGGGTCATCCTCACTATATACAAGTTGCCGATACTGTCCTAGCACCAGATGTACAGTCTAACGCCGCAGTGTGCCTATCTTATGTTCTTTTTCTCATGCTCTCGTGAATCGTTAAGGGAACGCTATACTCCGTGCTGAATCCTCAAATGTCGCCGTAGTAATCCCCACCCCTTGCGCTCTACCACCTCCTCATCAAACTCCGCCCAACAGCGTGCTCCACCCACCCCATCTACTTCTTCAGCTTCGGCATCTTCTCATACGCATTCGGACTGGGTCTCCG
Source organism: Bimuria novae-zelandiae CBS 107.79 (assembly GCA_010015655.1). Lineage (NCBI taxonomy): Eukaryota > Fungi > Ascomycota > Dothideomycetes > Pleosporales > Didymosphaeriaceae > Bimuria > Bimuria novae-zelandiae. The sequence continues at coordinate 118,289 of ML976790.1, forward strand.
CGGCTGCTTCTGCTGTCCCGACGCCCCACCATCGCCCTCTCCATGCTCGTGCTCGTGATCAAGCTTATGGCCATGCGGTCTCCGTCCCCGCCTAGCACTGCCTCCCTTTCTCCCACCAGCGGGCCTCGCATCCCCGTTATCGACGTCGCTGTCGGAGTCGGAATCGCTGCTGGAATCGCTGGAGGATTCGTCGGAGGACTCGCCGACTTCGCGCTGGGGGTGGTAGATGCAACACACTTCGAACTCAAATATTAGCAAGTGTCGGTTGAAGGATGGAGGAAGGAGGTAAGGAGGGCGGTGGAGGGTGGGGCTAATGTACCTTTCGAGCTCTTCTTCCCCATGCCCTCGTTATCTACGACGTCCTCGGCCCATTGTATGTGTCGCCGCTCTGCTGGCGTGGCGCGCAGACGCAGTGTGCCCGAAGTGGGGAGGCGGAGCGTGGGCTGCGTGTTGGTTTGCGTCTGACTGCCGCTGGCGGCGGGAGCGGTTTGGGCGGCCATTCTAGTCCGGGTACGGGCTTGATTTTGGTCTGCCATGGCGGAGAGGGAGGAAGTCTGGAAGTTGCAAGGAGCAATGAGGGTTAATGAGGGTTATATGCAGCGGTCGTGTGGGGTGGCGCGGAGAGTGCAGTTGCGGAGTGCGTGCTGGGGGTTAGGGCAGCGACGTGTGGCCCGGGGAGTACGGAGGCACAGGTGTGTGGAGGGAGACGCGGGGTCCGGGGTGCGGCGCAAGGGTTGAGTGGAGGGTGAATGTGCGGGCTTTGTTGAGGGGTCGTGATTGATTGACCGCTGATTCACGGTCTGTGCGTCATCACTCGGTTGGCTTGCCCCGGCTTAACTCACTCCAGACCGTTTGTGCATGCCACCAAACGGATGTTTCAATCACTCAGGTTCACGTCGTCACTGCGTGCCGCTGCGTCGTGCTCATTCCGGTCCGGAGACTGTCGAGCATCGTCCACAGGTACCATTCAATAGAAAACAGACGGCCGTTAAATGGCCTTCAGGCGTTACTACTAAAATGCCTCAAACATGACGATAGAGATCTTATTAAGAGCTGGGGAAAAGCTTTTCGGAAGGAAGCTGTGCTGCTCAGGTACCGGTGTAAGATGATGTTCTGCGGCAATTGGTGCGTCTCTAATCCAAAAAGCTATTGAACCGGCAAAGCATGGAGGACCCGAAAGGCCGTGACGATCTTATAATTCAAAAGTCAGGTGGGACACCGTGACTGACTATATTTCGTATCTACTAGGCAAATACTGTTCATACTGTGCGTCTGGCTCGGAAGTGTACGCGTTCAAGGCAGCTACTCGCCAGGCTCTTTGGTCCAGCATCTCGAAAATGTACAGTGGCAAGCTCCAACTCAATGAGAAAAGAGCGCACATTGGGAAATGTTTCCATCTTTCACGGTTTTGTCCGATCGCGAAGGTCCTCACTTCTTATCGACTTACCTACTACAAAAGACCTTATAACTTCTTTTCCTCCTCGTAATTCATGGACTTCGACTTTGTTCTACAACAAAAATCGACCAATATCACGCGTGCGACCCCCAAGCTACGACTCATTAAGCGATGGTGCAAGCTCCCAATGGCATGGACGCCAACCTCGACGAGCTGTCAGTGGGACCATATCCATCGCTGTAGTATTAAATTGACGCAATTTTCAGCAACGACAACGTTAAGCTTCAGAGCTTCAATCGCCAAGGCATCCGAACTTCTAGCAAGGGCTATCGTGCACTTCTCAACAGATACGCTCCGAAGCTCGCAGAACCGTTTCTCAACCCGGTCGTCACGGCTATTAAACTCGAGAACATTGATGAGAGTGCGCTGCACTTCTTCTGCGTTGCTATGTTCAGGATCGTCTCATCGGCTATGACCGTTGGATCGACCGCACAGCTGAGCCGGATTGGGACGATGTGGAGATAGGGGAAGATGATTCAAATGGGGAAGATCCGCTGAATAAAGACATTTTCGCCTGTACGCTGAGTGCTATGTCCAGCTGTGTCAGCCTGTTCATCTTCACCCAGGCCTACGATATTCCCCGACTTCGCCAGGATGTTCTCGACTGCTTCTACCACTGCTACAACGATGAACAAGACTACGGAGGATTTCTCCTGGGTGCGTGGGATCATGGTATCGCATATGGTAAAACCGCTCCCAGTTCACCAATTCGCAAGCTTCTCGTCGACGCATACCGCATGTTTATGATCGACGATCATGGTGGCAAAGTTACGAACATCACGGAACATCCGAAAGAATTTCTTTTGGATGTGCTCCAAAGCTACGTCGATGCTACCCCCAAGCAAATCCAGACCCCGTACGAGAGCACGGGTCTCAATCCCTGCGATTACTATGAGCACGCTAGCAAAGCAGAGCAACAGGCTTGCAAGATTCGGGTTAAGTTCTAGCGTAGCTGGATGGCGTCGAACAATGCCAGAATTCCTACTCCAGGTGTACAACTTCAACGGGCCAATCTACCTTGGTATACGACATACTCAGCATTACGCCAGAAACAAAAGTTCAGAGTGGAGAGTAGCGGGGGAAAGGCGTCTTAGGTATCTTTTCAGTCTCTTTGGGAGCGAGTGAGGGAACTTCTTGGGAAAAGTGACATTGGCTTATTCTACCAAGCTCATTGGGCTGCGGTGACGGATCGCACGCCTCACTGAGTTACATATTCTTTCAGTATTTCTGGTAAAAAGTCTTTTCCTTCACTACTTCTTTTACCTCTTGTTGTATTTATTTCTCTTGAATTGGTCCCACAGTTTCACATTTGTCTCTGTTATACATATCGTCAGGTTTATCTGTATGCACTAGTCTTTTATGCCTCCTAACTTCGCACGCTCACTTTCAAATGGTGCTAGTATGTCCGCGTCTTCCTGCCAACATGAATGATTTACCTACCGCAGGAAGACGGTAATTACCAGTAGGTGAAGGACAGCCCGTACGAAAAGCCACTTTTACTTTAGCTGCTGCGCTTTGGCCTCCTTTTGGGCTATAAAAGTCGACTCCAGGATCTCCCCTTCCTAATCTTCCTTCTCCCCCTTACTCATCACCTAGCCGGCGAACCTGAGACCTAGCACTAGCACACGGCTCGCGCACTCTTGTTCGCCACACAATGTAAGCCAGCTGAAAGATCCTGCTGGTCGTGGACAATGTGTTGACAGCCGGCAGATACCTTCGAAGAGAGTCTCGGGCAAACGTAACACCACCTTCAAGCCTCGATATTTTGGAGCGCTCATACCCTCGTAATGGTGTGAAACTCGCCGCTCTCGATCCTTGCAAGTACCATACGCTCGCCGACTGCCACGAGAATCGTGTCTTTTTTGACGAGGGCGACCAGCTGTGGGACAATGACGACTAGGTGATCGACCTCGAATGTTGTGAGCCTTCATCCACTTTCCACAACCTTGTAGGCATCTTCGCAGCAGTGGTGACGCCACGGCCCGATTAGGAATCTGTTACTCCAGTACCTTACCATGACCATGGACACATGACCCTTGTCCCGAGATGCATCGACAAGACTATGACGACGGTCTTGCTACCTTAGCACCCACGGGCTACTACTGCTCAAGAGGAATGCGCCATAGGGGATCAACAAAAGTTTTCTGCAATACATCTGGCTTTTAATTTTGATTTGAATATTCGTTACCAATACGATTAGATTGCACATTCTCATGTTCCGCTCTTTCTCATTGCAACTCTCGTGATGCTAGATCTTCCATTGCATGATCTGATACAACTATCGATGACGATAAAAGCCTTCGGGCAACTTTCAAGAGTCTTCGAGACTTTACAATCAGTGCGATTGTGAAGAAGAAAGCAAGTTTGCGACAACATTGGTCTATAACACTGTTCTTATAATAGCTTTCGTCTATTTGCTTGCCGTAACGCCTAGGTTTGGTTTCCCTTTCTAACAGTTGCGGTTGCTGATTTGGAGGCGTCACCTACATATAGTGCGCTATATTATAACGTCAGTATGTTGTTTTTAGAGACGACTACGGAAGATTGCATGTCGTAAACAAATTTTCCAACTCTATGCATTGTGTACACGCAACTGAGTTCCCTTATCGAGTTATCACTCCTAGCTGAATATCCAAGCGTAATTGATATTGTTTAGGAAACAACGAAAACAATTCACTATCTTAAAAAGGAGGAATGCGTAAGCATATTTCTCTAGAAAAGGGGCGAAAGATTTTACTTCCTGTGGAGTAGTAGTAGTAGTAGTATTGGTTTTACGTCCTATGTAGCCTCCCAGGGGGTATGTAGACGTGCCCTGCACTTAGTAAGGGCCACTCATGCTAGTGCTACCGCTGCTATAGGAGCGGCCTCTCTTGCTGCTGTCCCTCTCCAGATAGGGGCGACTCAGCTGTTCAATCTGGCCTTTGTGTGACAATAGTGGGGAATGGGGTAGCCTTCTAACTGCCCCCAGTCCTGTACAGAAGCATGCCAAGACTTATTATAGGTAAGGAGAGATATATACACGCATATAGGTATACAAAAGAGAGAGCTTAGGCTTATATAGTAGATACCCTAGCAAGTTAAAAGCAGGTAGCGTATCTACTTCGCCCGAAGCAAGGGTTTGCGTCCGCTCGCCTATAACGTGGTTGGCCAGTTGCTTGCTAACGTGTGCTGTCACCAACACTAAGTGCAAGAAGGGTTGCGTATTCTCCTGGGCTCAGCGCCCTAAGGTACTGTATTCCTTCTCTAGTGTCTGTTGGGGGATGTGTTGGGCGTTGCGGCCAGTAGTTAAAGCGTCGCACTGTCCGTGGGCAGTGTACGATATGGTCCGGGGCCAGGTCTGCTCCGCAGGTGCACGCGAGGGTCTCCTCATCATGCTTGAACTTCCTATGGTACCAGGCGTAGTTGCCGTGTCTTGTCCTCATGGATAGGAGCTTGGCCAGGGCGGGGCGTGTGAGCTCCAACTCCGGCGGTTGCCTGGAGGGGGTGTATGCTAGGCCCCACTGGTTGTACCATGTAGAGAGATTTGGTGTGCGTGTGCGCCACCACTCTTGTTGTGCAGCGCGTACGTATACGCGCGCATCAGATCGTAGACCTGATATCGTGGGTTCAGCTGCCTTCCCTGTGGGTGGGCGTGGGTCCTTGGCTGCCTCGTCTGCTAGCTGATCAGCTAGCTCATTGCCTTCAATGCCCATGTGGCCCGGTGACCATCGGATTTGGATATCCCAGGTGTCCATGGCTTCCTGGCAGCGTACAAAGGCCCACTGGGATGACGGCGCGGGGTCTCCCCTAATGCCCCAGATAACCGATGTGCTGTCTAGACACATCCAGATCTGGCTTAGGCGGTGCGCCTGAGTCTGTAGCACGTGTTGAAGACCTCTCCAGGCCCCCACTGCTTCTGCGTCGAAGACGTGGGCCCGCGTGTTAAGGGAGCCTTTGCCTGTGTACAGCAGACTCTGGCCCTGGTACACAGCGTATCCATAGGTTACGTGGCGCTCGCCGTTTTCTGTGCGCTGTTCCGAGCCGTCTGAGAACACTGTGATTGTCTCGGTAGGCATGCTTGTCCACCATTGTTTAAATTCTTCAGTAGCGAGCTTTTTAGGCTTATTATTTGCAGGGTCTGTTCGGCACTGGTTGGAATAGTGCGGTTGTAGTAGTATAGGGCGGGGTACTGGTGCGAATAGCTGTGCGAGCAGTTAGACTTTTATGTGTGGGCGCTACGGGCGTCCAGCGCCTTTTCCTCTGTGTGCTACAGTCAGTCGCGTGCGCGCTGCAAGCGGGTGACCTTCGTCGACGCAGTGCAGGCGCATAGCGAACCTCGCCTTGCACTCTTTAAGCGCCGCAGCTGCTGAGGGAATGCCTGCGTCTCTGTACAGCGTGGCAGTGGGCGTGGTGCGGTAGGCGGGGACGACGCCTCTGACCGCTATCGTGAGGGCCTTTTCCAGGGCGGCGATATGCCACCCGAGTCGTGTGCTGACCTTTTGGTTCTGCGCGGCTCCCATG